>PGFW01056229.1:0-11442 GCA_003123925.1 Haematobia irritans | reverse complement strand
CTATTAATATAAATCAGCGAATTTACATTTATATGTATTATATTATTTTTTGGAGATAGTATTAAATTATTTTCTAATGACATTATATATCTATCATTGAAAAAATTGTATCTATACGTCAACTTGTATTTGTAATTGTTGTTGCAACTGCAATTTGATTATTTAGATTAATCATCATTTTCTTAATTCTTGTAAGAACGCATTATTGGGTACATTCATTGTAGTGTGAGATGTTGAATTATCTCCTTTAAGAATTCGCAAAAGTTAAATTATTATTGTTTATTTGTAATTGTTTTATTAATCTATTTTCTCTCATTTGATTTTTCTTATCTCTAATTTTTTGTTGTAGTATTTTGTATTTTTCACATCCTTTATAGGAAGCTGGTGACCATATTGTTGCCATAGGACCAAAACACTTATTTCTCTCTTCAGGTGGAACATTTTGATTGGACATTTGCCTCTTTCGTTCATTGTTGCATTTTACGCATTTTCGAGGGAGAAACAGTTGCCGGCTGATAGAAGAAAGCCTTGGCAACGCGATTGGGAATAATAGTAGATATGATCTCCAAAAATTTATAGATAAACAAAATCCAGATATTGTATTATTAAACGAGACGAAGTTAAATTCAAGACACAAATTAGAATTCCGTAATTATAGAATAATTCGAAAAGATAGACCAAACTCCCATCGTGGTGGTGGAGTCGCTGTATTAATAAAAGATAGTATTCAATATAAACACTGCTTAAATAAGGGATCAAGCTCATTCAGATTCCTCGAAACATGTATCATAAGAGTACCCTTGACAGACAATAAATTCTTATTTATTATTGCAGCATATTTCCCTTCTGGAAATAATGATACATATTTCATACCAGAAATTAATAAACTTTTTGAATCCCTGGATCAACATAACCCGAATTTTTACTACATTCTGGCGGGAGACTTAAACTGTAGACATGCTGACTGGAAGAATCCAACTAATAATAATAAGGGGGAAAAAATTAAAGACTGGTTACTAGATAATTAGATCCAATTTCGATGTTCCTTGTGCGCTTCGTATTTACCTTCGTACCTTCGTATTCTTACATAGATGTATGCATTGCTGACTCTAGATTACTTATTTCAAAACTTAATGATTCTTTAAACTGTTTGGAAACGCTTGTTTATGATAGTGATCACAACGTATTAAAAATGTATGCATCTTTAAACAATGAGGAAGAAGTATTCACCTATACCTAAAAAACCTAAATACGATTATCGGAAAACCGACTGGAAACGATTTAGAAAGACAATCACAGATATTATTGAAATCGGAGAAAAGATTCCGATTAACAGAAACTTGCTTAACAGATGTGTATCGGAGATTGATTTGTATTTAGGCAAGTTTGAAGATATAATTCTGGACTCTATAGAGAAAGCAACGCCGAAATTATTCTTATTAGGAAACTACACTCAAAAAAAAAAAAAACTTTTGACCATTATTAAGAAACATAACTGTCTTGAACATTCAGTTCCGGAACAGGTACTTACTTTATCGAAGGCCAATTTGACGATCAACTTTAATAAACATATTCGAAACAAATTGACTGATATTGATCCTAAAGATTCCATACTTATGTTTGATACTATAAGAAAACGGTTCAAAAGGAACAAAACAATAGATTTAAACTTATTGAAAATTCCAACAAATTCAGAAAATATTATTCTTAATGCAGGAATAAACTCTCTAGAAAAAACTCTACTACTGATGCGGTTGGTGCTTATATAGAAAGTGTCCACTCATACAAAGATATTGTTTCAGCGAATTGCTTGCAAGTGCAAGTAGATGACGTTTTTAGAAAATTTTTAGAAATTAAAAATAGTTTTGAGTATAGAAATTGTACTGTTACTACTTTTTCAGATGAAAAGAGGGCTAATAATTTAGACGAGTCAGAAGCTGATCACTACTTCTTTACAAGAGAAAAAATCTTTGGAATTTTTGATGATCTTAGACCAAAACTTTCATCAGGATTTGACAACATCCCAAATATAGTTTTGAGGAATATTCCAGAAAGTTTAGTTTTAGAGTATTGTTGCCTTTTCAATAATATGTTAAATAATTCCTATTTTCCATCTCGATGGAAGAAAGCAAAAGTAGTTATTTTACCAAAAAAGGATAAGGACACTTCGAAGCTCGGGAATCTTGGAGCCATTAGTCTTCTTCCAAACATTAGTAAAATCTACGAATGTTGCGTTAACAATAATATAAATAAATTCTGCATTGATCATGGAATTTCAAGTGAAAGACAGTTCGGTTTCAAATTCAAGCACTCAACTATAAACACAATTCAGTTATTAACTTCGTTCATTAATTGGAATTGGAATAATAAGATGTATACAGGTGCATGCTTCATAGATATGGAAAAAGCATTCGATAATGTCTGGATTCCAGGTCTAATATTTAAGCTTACGAACTACAATTTTACAAAGGCTCAGATTATTCTAATTTATAATATGATAAATGGTAAATCTTTTGAGATTTATAAAGGTAATTATAAAATCAGTAAATCATTTAGCATAATTAATGGACTACAACAGGGAACGGTCAACTCCCCGATACTCTTTAATTTATATTTACTAGATTCAATGGAAAAGGTTGAAAATATGATCTCGTTTGCTGATGATATTATTATTTACATGCAGATAATTCTATAAATGGAATAAATACGAATTTGCAATCATTTTTTAATAAGATAGAACAATTTTCTTTGGATTGGAAAATGAAAATTAATAGTAATAAATGCGAGACTATTTTATTTAGACCGCCAGTAAACAAGTGTAATAATGATATTAGAAGAAATTGGAGAACATTTGGAATAAGATCGGAATTATGTGACGCTAAAATCCCAAACAGACAATCAGTAAAATATCTAGGTATCTATTTGGATAAGTTTCTTTACTTCAACGACCATGTGAACAATATTTTAACAAAGGTCCGAAATGCATTTTTTTTCTTTATAAGTATATAAGGTCTATTTTATTCAAGATATATTACCAAACGCGCTAAGATTATTATGTATCAATCTTTAATTAGACCAATTATTTTATATGGGTGTCCTATCTGGTTTAACATATCTCCACCATATGTGGAAAGGATACGAGTTTTTGAAAGGAAATGTCTACGAGCTTACACTTCTTTATTTAGGTCAGCACACAGCAACTACACAAAGTACTTATCAAATAAAATGAGGCGAATATAATAAGGATAGAGAATTTTATTATTCATACTACCAATAATTTTATATTGGCTCCATATTATGTGGATGAACGTTATATTATAGACACATCAAGTAAAGGATGGATCCCTCCAGAGGCATTCTTATATCTCGATAAAAAAATATCATTCAGAAAGAAAATGGCTTTCCCGTGTTTTATCAGTATTATAGAAGTGCCAATATCAAAGCTATTGATTGTACAAATTATTTAGATAACAATTTAAGATTTAGCACTAGCCTATCAGATAGAGATCTGCTTTCCTCTCATAAACCTATACCAAAACATTATTGGTGGCTAATTAATTAAAATTATATTTTAAATTCCTTGTTTTTAAACTTCTGATTTAAACCTTTAAAAATAGATCTAAACGTGATGTTTTTTGCAAAATTTATAAAAAATTTTCGACAGAATTACAAGTAAGAATAATACTATTATCTTTTTCCAAATGACCATACCATAATTATCGTACTTGAGAGCCCGACTAAGGGACTATGTATTGTAGAAGAAAATATTATTTACTATGGTTTATTATAGTTAAAATAAAAAATTTGAAACAATAAACACGAAAAAAGGAGGTAATCCCTCACGAAAGAGATTCAAGAACGCAGAAATGCTTTGTTTATCCTAAAGAAATTAGGATCAGTCGACTCAAGCACGTTGTCGGCTAAACAAAGCGATTCCTTAAAATGGACTCAAGGAATTATTGAAGCTGGAAAAAGGGAACGATCACCGGATGAGCTGCTATCCTTCAAAAGGTATCAAAGATAGTTTGCCTCAGTTGCTAAAGACAGCCTTGTGAGGGCTATCATTAATAAAGGAGCATTGGACTGTATGGTTCCAAAGCAAAAAATGGAGGGGAAATTGAGAATGCTTTGTCTTTGTCTACTCACAGGTGCTGGAAAAGTTTCCCGGCCCAGATCCTCGGAACCAAGAGGCTGGTTGGTATCAAGGACGATTTAAGCTAGTCGCATTTGAGGACCAGAGGTCTATAGAATGTTTTAAAGCTGCTTTGATACTAATTGGTGAAGTTTGGGAAGGAGCTGCTCTAGAGTTAGTCGAGAAGAAAGACATACCGGCTAGACCAAGAGCACATGCGTGGATACCTGCAAACCCTCCTGACCCTGAATCTATTTTAAATAGACTGAAACAATGCAATCCAGATCTTCCAACAGCTGATTGGAAGGTTGGCCGTTTGGATGAAGTGGCAAAGATAATTGAGTATAACAAGATTAAGCATTGTGCTCTTATAAAGAGAAAACAAATGTCAAGGTGTAGAGGGCTATGAAAAAAAATTTTTATTTGTCTTTTTCCAAAGCAGTCTCCAGGAAAAAAAACGGCAATATTCCTAAAACCATAATGAATACGCTTATACAACGTTTTATTTTAATTTTCTACAATCGTTTTGGTTATCTGTTTACACAAAATTTATGAAAAACACAAATGTTATATTTTCCGACGCAAACGGCAGTACATTTGAGAGACACGTCGACGCAAACTTCATGATATTTTGTTGGCATAGTCCTCTGGTGCTTCAGTTTTGCTATGACAAGACTGCATCTTCTTCTCAATTATCTTTGGAAGTGGATGGACCAGCGTTGCCAGAATTGTTTCACCAAAAACCGCTAGATTTGTCCAAAAAACTAGCCAAAAAAAAATGTTAAAAAATAGCTAGAAAAAAAGCTAATTTTTTTTTTTATCAAAAGTCACATTTTTGATTGAAATTTAACAAACTTACGGCCATTTTCATGTAGCTCCGTTAGGCTTTAACTGCCAGTTAACAGAAAGTAAATTGCAATAATCTTCTCTCCGGTTAACTTTAACTGAAATTTTTTCGTCAGTTAAGTTCCTAACTGGCCTATGGAATATAAAGGCAGAATGACAGCTTCGTCTATAATATGGTTTAAAAGTTGGTTAGTTAACGGAACACTACACGGAGCTTTATGAAAATGGGGGTTAAAGGCTTTATTTCCCTAAAAATGCATATTATTTTAATTGTATTCATTTTATTTCCATTTTTCCATTAGCTATGTTTGCGTACTCGATACATTTTGATTACTATCACAAATTTTTACTGGAAGTCCTTCGTTTATATTTCCTAGTAAAAACATTTTTCCCAGTAAACTTGCAATTATCAGCTGGTTAATCATCAACAAGTCCAACAAGAAATATTGCACAATGTCACATAGAACTGCATTAGAAAATATCAATATATTTCGTTTTAACTGAATTAATGATAAATTCGTGAACGTTTACACTTCTCCTAATATTACCCAAGGGAGCCACCGTAGTGCAATGGTTAGCATGCCCGCCTTGCATACACAAGGTCGTGGGTACGATTCCTGCTTCGACCGAACACCAAAGTTTTTCAGCGGTGGATTATCCCACCTCAGCAATGCTGGTGACATTTCTGAGGGTTTCAAAGCTTCTCTAAGTGGTTTCACTGCAATGTGGAACGCCGTTCGGATTCGGATATAAAAAGGAAGTCCCTTGTCATTGAGCTTAACATGGAATCGGGCAGCACTCAGTGATAAGAGAGAAGTTCACCAATGTGGTATCACAATGGACTGAATAGTCTAAGTGAACCTGATACAATCGGACTGCCACTAACCTAACCTAATATTACCCAAGAGAATAAAACCCATTCTAACTGTCTTGCAAGTTTATACTGAATAACTTTTATTCGAAAATTTCCCATACAAACCTATTGTTGTCCAATTTTCGTAAATGTAAATCCACTCCATTAATAAATAGCAGATTTGTTTTGATCCTATCACTACGAATATTTTTTTATTGCATTTTTTAATGTTAATAAAATAATGCCACATTAAAAACTTTATTATTATTATTATATTATTTCTATGTTCGGTTCCAAAGATTTTGTACACTAATGGTTTTGGTATTGATTCTGAGTCAAATTTGAATTTATTCGTTTTTCAAGCTTTTTCTTCATGAGCTATCACAGTGCTTTAAAAACGTGCTAACGACAACTTAAATTTCCAAATTCAGACTCGACTTTAAGTAGAAATTATTCTATGTATACGTTTTTAAAATAAAATGTTGAAAAACCTCTTCTATTTTTGAACGCTATTTTGGGTTTTGTGGTCAGCATACAAAAACTACACAAATTTAAAGACTATTTCATTAATTTTAAGAATTTTTTAGAAGTTGAATCATTTTTAAGTTGAATCACTTAACTATAAGGACAAAATGACTTTATCGGCTTTTGGACAAGGAAAAAAGTTTATATGTTATAAGAGAAATTCACAAATGCTATTATAACCGAAATTCGCGTTCGTATTTTAAGGAAATTAAATCTTTGTCCTCACGACAATTTGCAAAAATGCCCGCATAATGGTTATAATTATTAATCAATGCTTAGATAAAAACGAAGTTTAATCCATATTTCAATAGGAACATGTCGAAAATAAAAAAACCAAAAATAGCTAAAAGGGCCATGAAAAAAGTCTGAAAAAAAGCTAAAAGACAAATGCATTTTCCCCGCTAAATGTTTTCAAAAAAGCTAAATCTAGTGGGAAAAAAGCTAAATTGGTAACGCTTGGATGGACCAAGACGGCATGCAGTGTTTATATTGAACACTCAGTCTTTACCACATTTAGCAAAGTCCCAGGGACGTGTATGTTATGGCTTTCATTATCTCCAAATGAAGGTATATAAAAACGATCAGCTAAAGGATTCGGAAATGGATAGGGCGCTGTCTGAATCAGAAATAATCGGATCCTCTTGCGAAGTCAAGGGAGATACCAAAGATGCCGACATGGATAGACACCGTATGCGAGAGTAGGTTTCTACAGCCTCAAAACTCACCAAAGTTGAACCTATGGTTATTGCGACAGTCACCGAGATCTCTGAAGAAAATTTCGATGGTGCTACGGATCATTCAGATAAATCCATTGTAAGGTTGCATGTGCTGCCTTAAAAGTTCTCCTGATGAAAGGGGACATAGATATAGTTCTTATTAAAGAACCATATGTTTATAGAAACAAAATATGTGAATTAAGTACTCCGAGGTTCAAACTATTGCAGTATGCTGGTAATGATGCTAATGGAGCCTGTATAATTGCTAAAAACGAGCTCAACTGCTTCCTTCAATGTGCAATACTGACACTGTCGTTCCCAGTTTAGAATTAGCCAAATGCAAATATTGGATAGCTTGCATTTGGAGATGCCTCCATGTGCCGTTATCACCTTAGTTGAGTAGTCATTGAAAACAAAACTCATTATGGGATGCGATGCAAATGCACATCATAGTATAAGGGGAAGTGGTGACACTAATGCAAGAGGAGAGTCACTCCTAGAGTTTATTTTGCGTACTAATTTGGTAGTCTGCAATAAGGAAGATGCCCCAACCTTCGTCACTAAAACCAGGCAAGAGGTTTTGGACGTCACCTTGGCTTCGCAAGAACTGAGTGAAATGATATCTGATTGGCAGGTTTTAAGTGAACATAGCTTCTCAGATCATCGCTACATCAGTTTCAAATTAGATGTTCATACCACCGAAACCATATTTCCGCCAAATGTTAGGAAAGTTGCTCTCGGTATCATCATATTGAACGATTGTTCAATATGATGATATCGGAAATACCAAAGACAAATATGAGCACTGTGCAAGATATCGAACACGCAGTGGAGAGGATTACTAAGGCCTTCAATGGACTGAATAATCTAAGTGAGCCTGAATCTTAATCGGGCTGCCACTTTAACCTAACCTAAGGCCTTCAACATCTCACTGAAAGCTAAGGGGGAAAATCGAACACCATGGTGGTCTACGAAGCTAAGTAATATGAGGAAATCCTGCAGGAAGCTCTTTAACAAAGCCAAGTCCACCAGAGTTCCTGAGGATTGGGACGCCTACAAGAAGAAACTGAGAGAATACAAGCGAAAACTGAGAAAGGCTCAGCATAACTCTTGGAATGATTACTGCAGCAGTATTGAAAATACGTCCGAGGCTTCCAGACTACGGAAGGTACTAGCATCCACTAACTCCCCTCCAGATTTCAGTAAAACATCGGAGGGCAATTGGACAACGTCCGATATATAGGATGTATCAACTTAGCATATATCCCAGGAAAGTGGAGAGGAACAAAAGGCGTTGCCACAAGGGCTCAGCGGCCGTTTCCTATCGAGGAAATTGTATTGGAATCTAGAATAAAATGGGCATTAAATAGCTTTGGATCATTCAAATCTCCCGGACCTGATGGAATTACTCCGGCGGAGTTACAAGCAGTGACCGACAGAATCATCCCTTGGTTGTCGCCGATATATATAGGATGTATTAACTTATCATATATCCCAGGAAAGTGGAGGCAACAAAAGTCGGTTTCACACCTAAAGCGGGAAAGCCTCTCACACGAGTGCGAATGATTTCCGACCAACCAGCTTATCCTCATTCCTACTTAAGACTCTGGAGAGGATGATAGATATTTATCTTAGAACTAGCGTCGATACAAGTTTGCTCTCGAAACGACAGCATGCATACTCGAAGGGCAGGTCTACTGACACCGCATTACATGAACTAGTCAGCTTTATTGAAAGTTCACTATCTGTCAAAGAATACACAATCGTGGCGTTTCTAGACATCGAAGGGGCGTTCAATAACATCCATCCGAGCTAGATATTAAATGGACTGACAACTCTGAATGTTGATCCAGGTATACTTAGGCTGTTAGACGAACTTCTAACGAAGAGACGTATTTCAGCCACACTAGGACAAGCAAACATACAAAGATATGTGAACAGAGGCACTCCCCAAGGAGGAGTTCTATCACCTTCTCTTGGAATGTTGCTATAAAAATCCTTCTGGTTTCCCTAGAAAAAGAAAGGATAAAAGTGGTGGCATACGCAGATGATGCGGCTCTAGCAGTCAGGGGAAAATTCCCATCTACAAAGATATTATACAGAGAGCCCTCCGGATGACTGAGAAATGGGTGAATTATCTTTCACCCATTTCTCAGTCATCCTTGGTCTTGGGGTAAATCCTGCAAAGACAGAACTAGTCATGTACTCAAAGACATCGCAATAACTTCCCACGGTTAGGCCCATATTCCTTAGGGGTATTGAAATTTCCCTTTTGGCTGAGTGTGCAAAATACCTTAGCGTGTATTTTCGGACAGGAAGCTGACTTTAAGCTTATATTATTGAAAGAAATGGGCGAGAAGGCAACGGTAAGCTTTGTCTCGTGCAAAAGGAAGAAAGTGGGGACTAAATCCAAACTTTGTGCATTGGCTATACACGGCAGTGGTTAGACCTATAATGGTATATGGTGTTGTAGTCTGGTGGGCGCACTTCACCGGCCGACAAGGTTAGACAAAGTTCAGCGTATGGCGTGCTTGTGTATCTCAGGCGCATTCAGTAAGACAGGAACAGGATTTCCTTTACTGAATCTGCATCTAATTCGCTCTTAGACATTTTGGCCAACAGTCAGCTGCAACCTAACGGCTGTGCGTTTGCGCGAGCTATTGCGCTGTGGTCGGAAAAAATGTACGGTTCACAGTTCGGCCCTCAAATAAGCCAGATATGTGTCTAAACAGTAACTGGATTATACTTTGCGACACCACTTTTTCGACAAAAGCTTTGAAACTCTAATTTCCAACAGTGAGGCGTGATAACGATGGGCCGGTTCGGAAAATTCTTAGCCTATCAATGAACGAGATATATTAGTTAATAATAGATATAGCAATTATTAGACTAGTCCAACGCTTTCCCGTAGCAATTCTATCCTTCTTGATTAAAATAGTTTTCACTCAAAGGTCTTCAAATAGTGGTCTGCAACTGTAATTGCATCATAGGTTAGGTTATCGGTTAAAGTGTGCAGCCCGAATTAATTTCTCAGGCTCAATTAGTACTAAACGTACCTATTAACATATGGGCAACTTCTAATCTTTCCAAATACTGAAACCTTCTCTATTTATTCTTTTGTTGATACAATTGCTTCAAAAAACATTAACAAACTGCTTAAGATTAACGTTTTCCAGGTCCGCCAGTAATCTAAAGCTATATGCTCTAAAATTTCGCTACGCCTTACACAAAAAAGCAGATACACTCACAACATAGAGGCTTGTTTAATTGATTCCTTTCCTGCTCACATCATGACAGTATATGGTTAGGTGGCAGCCCGATGTATCAGGCTCACTTAGACATATTCAGTCCATTGTGATAGGTTAGGTGGACAGTATATACAATAAGTCATTACACTTCGCGCCATATAGGTTTTGCAATCCTAATTCAGCAAGCGACCGTATATAGCAGATATTAGGAGTGCTATTCTGACGCCTTGGAAACACTATCATATCTATGTGCGGTTTTAATTGTTTAAATGTGCCATATTTGCTTTGGTGTCGTTACAACCCTTGCAAAGTCTCACCATTGGAATATTGGCCATCATAACACCTTCTCAACGCAGTAAGGAGCTTTGCAGGGTGGCCAGAGCATAGACAGTTCTAGTTCGCCTGGAAATATGTAAGGTAGCCTTGCTAACTCATCTGCTTTCGCCAGTTCCCCGGTATGTTCCTATGGCCAGGCACCCATAATTAGGTGAATATTTGGTACTGCTCAGCCCATCTCGTTGAGAGATTTGCGCAGTCCGTATGGCGTTTTCGAGTTAAGGGAACACAGAGTCCAAGGATTTTATTGCAGATTGACTGTCCTGAGTATTTATATTAATGCACAATGATTTGTTGGAACATTACTCTTCAGCACATTCACCCACCTCTCTTATTTGCCAATATTTCAAGCCATGAAAAATATTACATGATTAGGTAATCTTTTCGCTAATTGGAATAATTCTCAGATATCTTTTAGAATTATATCTCCACAAACCCGCTTTGTCCATTCAATTGAGCCATCAGTATAGAAATCTATCATATCTATTTAATTTCCGGGGGTCTGTGTACAGCCACGCCTCACTGTTGGGAATAGAGTTTTCAAACATTTTGTCGAAAAAGTGGTTTGCCGGGTGGTTATATCCACCACTGTTAGGCACATCTGGCATTACTTTGAGCACCGAACTTGACCGTACATTTTTTCCGGAACCACAGCGATAGCTCGCGCAAACCGCACAGCCTGTTGTTGCAGCTCGACTGTTTGGCTAAAATATCTAAGCAATAAGATGCAGGCATGAACATTAACGAATCTTGTTCCTGTCTTAACTGAATGCGCCTGAGATACAT
>PGFW01056225.1:0-10443 GCA_003123925.1 Haematobia irritans | reverse complement strand
AACGGCGGATATAGTTATAGAATTTTGGAAATTTCAAGATTTGGCAATGCAACTAGATCTTAGTGGTGCAAATTGTGGTAATATCTTAGGTCGGCGTACATTTTCGTAGGTTCATGAGCTCAGGAAATAAAATCGGGAAATTCGTTTATAATGGGACTTTATCAACGAATAGCCTAAAACAAACTATGTCTAGCATAAATAAACTCAGTAGTGAGTAAGTAGGGAAAATAAAAAAATAGTATTTAGTGCGAAAAACCACACGTACAACGTTTGATTACATTGGTGAAACAGTGGGCAATATCTCTTCAGTTTTGCATCACTATAATGATTTACAGATTCTTCGTTATTTCTTAGTTAGATAATTCACCAATACAATTTCCCAGCTATCGCATTTATGTGACTTCTGGCTGTTCAACGACGACTTTGAAGAAAATGTTTTGTGTGAAATGAATCGCTACTCGCAGTGATGGCTAGGTTAGGTTAGGTATTGTGGCAGCCAATTGTAAAGGATATGCTTTGAAGTAATAACGGTGGCACTCGTAAGTGTTTTGTTGCGGGTTTTACTCGCCAAGACGTTGAGAGTTTTTTAGATGCTGTCATATTACAATTAACGTGCCGTTATTTAAGGCTCACCCATTACCACACCAATTACGGTAGCCGACAGTGCGAACTTATTCTCTTATGCAATGAACAATTCCAAAATATCATTTCGTGTGATTTTAATTTTAATGATACATTAATGAGGCCATGCTACCAGTGTAGTATGTATCCTAAATATTTCCCTGATATTATTCATACTTTACAGATCGGAAAAGGTGATGAATTACCTTGCGTTGGCCCAGGGAACATGATAGATCCTGTGGAACTGTGATTAAAATGCTGTCAAAATGCATATTGTTTGGGACAGTGCCATTTTACACCACAATGCTCTATTTCTTGCTTTTTAACCCATTTGAATAATCCTTTTAAGTCCATCCTTGGCGTATGTTTATTAAAGTATAATCATACGCCATAAGTAGGACATTAGATAAGGATCACGGCCTAAAGTCGGTGGGGGCAGGGGGGAAGTTGATGCCGGTCACCCCCAGTGTCTTTGTAGCATATTCGAAGACAATTTCCGAACACAAACTTTTTTATCGTGAACCATGTCGGAAGCGAGTATGATTGTTAGAATTTTAAAACAGTAGGCTCTCAAATTGTTCTAGCAAAAACAAGACACTCCCTTTAGCATAACGCAGAAAATGCCGTAGTCGCAAACAACGATATTATACAAGATACCGTTTACAAAATTTACAGGTCAAACAGGTTTTGTGTTCTAAATGCCTTACAAATTAATTTCGTAGATGTGAATAACGATGTGCATAGTCGGTTTCGATCGGACAGCATTGACAACACAGCGCCCGCAACAATATGTTATTTGTGGTAATGTAAGGGTGACCTATTGACTTTCTTAAAATCTCGTAACTTTCTTTGTTTATGAATATAAGTAATTCCTTTATAATGGTTATCAGAATATGGGCGAATAAAAAAATTCAAAATTCAAATTTGAACGTCGGATGTCCAAAAATTACCAATGACGAAATATAAGCCCTGAAACACACGAACAACGAATTCGTTTTTCTTTTCGTCGGACTCAAAGATGATACAGCACAATAAAATTGTATTCTCGGGGCGTTCGTAGGGTCACGAAAAAAAGGTTTGGTTGGCTTGAAATTGTCTTCGAATATGCTACAAAACTCGGGGGGTGACCGGCCATGAACTCTCTTTTCGTGACCCATCTAGTAGAACATCAAAATTCGGGGTTTTGTAAAATACGGCCTATAAATTACTTTCGATATTTCGAGTAGCTTAGAGTGAAACGAATGATTCATTTTTCGCCACTTATTCTAACATTAAGAACAAAATATGATTTCGCCTCGTCTAAGAATTGAGTGTTCATTTTTATACCCTCCATCATCAGGATATGGGTATATTAACTTTGTCCAATTCCGGTTGTAACACATTTAGAAATATTTGCTCTATAGACTCCATAAAGTAATATATATTCTGGGTCGTGGCTGAAATTCTGAGTCGATCTCAAAGCATTGTCCTGCGTCCGTTCCGTCTGTTGAAATCACGACTAACATTCCGAACAAAACAAGCTATCGACATTGAATACTTGGGCACAAGTAGTTGTGTTATCCGATGTAAGGTGCAGACGTACATTGACAATGGGCCAATACTCGTCCCTTTTACGTTATAAGCCCGCATATAAACGGGACCATCAGATTTGGCTTTGTGGAGCCTCTAACAGACTCATCATTTTCAGCGCCGATCCGGCTGAACATGTTGGTGTTATGGGTGTTTGTAGTATGGGTCTCTAACAACCATGCAAAATATTGGTCATCATCGGTCCATAATTATATATTAGACCCGATATAAACGACCTCCAGATTCTGGCTTGCGAAGCTCAAAGAGAAGGCAGAATTGCATCCGCTCCGGCATGAAATGTTGGTAGCATGGTATTGGTTATATCGGTCTCTTAACAACCGTGGCAAAAATTGTCCACAGTCGTTCATGACTTATATATAGGCCCAGTATACAACCGATCCCAGATTTGCGCTTGCGAAGTCTCCAAGAGAAGCAATTCATCAATCCGGTTTGTATATTTAGCAACATGGTGTTAGTATATGATTTCTTTAACAACCGTGAGAATTGGTCCATATCGTCCATAATTATATATAGCCCCATATAAAACGTTCTCCAGATTTTGACGACTGCCGGAGCCTCTTGAAGAGCAAAATTATCCGATACGGTCTCAAATTAGGAACGCTGGTGGTTTAGTATATGGTCGCTAAACAACCATAGCCAAATTGGTGCCAATCACACAAATATGGTCCACTCGGTTTAATAATCATGGTTGCCACCTAGAGCCAAAATAATCATACATAAATTTTAATTTCTAGAGAAAATTTTGTTAAAATTTTATTCGGTTCATAATAAAATTTCATATGTTGTCAAATTTTTAATTTCTATAGAAAATTTTGTCAAAATTTTATTTTCTATAGAAAATTTTGTTCAAAATTTTATTTCTATAGAAAATTTTGTTTAATTTTATTCGGTTCAATAATCATTAGTTGCCATCGAGCAGCAAAATAAATCTACCAAGATTTTTATTTCTATAAGAATTTTGTCAAAGTTTATTCTAATAGAAATTTTGTTAAAATTTTATTTTCTTGTATAATTTTTTGTCAAATTTTCTTTCTGATAGAATTTGTCAAAATTAGTTTTATTTCTATAAGAAAATTTTGTGAAAATTTTTGTTTCTTAGAATTTTTTTTAAATTTTATTTCTGTAGAAAATTTTGTAAAAATTCTTATGTACTAGCTTTGTCAATAACTGAATTACTATACGTCTTGAATCGATTCTTTTTTGATTTAACTATCATACCACGTATTGGACCTCTACATACAATTTAGAAAGATGTTGTTTAGGAAGGGTTTAAGATAGCCTTTGCGATCGCAGCGTTACGCAACTCTAAGGTAATATCGCATTCTGGATGGCAGTGGTTTAGAAGAAGTTTCTACGTAATCCATGATGGAGGGTTAGCTAACTTGCTGGCCGAACTTAACGGGCCGTATATACTTGTTGTACTCTTTCATTGGCGTTTTTTTGCTATAGACTTTTTCAGTTTTTCGTGAAAATAGGTATATTTGGAAAGTTTTAAAGATATATAACGAATTCCATCAGCTAATATGGTTATAGTGTAAATTATTAGAAACTAAACCATTAAACATTTATATTCTCATAAGACCTTTAGTCGGCTCTTCGGAGGCTTACATCTTTCAAGGAGCATCTCAAATTCTTTATATTAAAGTTCGGAGCAAAATGCTGTCATCTTTATAAGTCTTTACTTTTTTCCGTTTATATTAGCAGTTTTATTCCGATATCAGTGAATGTTTCGCCGAAATGCCACAAACTTTTGTATTTGGTACAAGTACGAGGGGAACTAATAAGATCAATGAGAACAGGATGTTGAGCATGGTAAGTTAAGAGTATCGTTGGTGTAAATTTGTTTTGATAAAATTTTATAACCACAAAATATCTAACAATAATAAAATCTTGATATTTATCGCAACTAGCTACAGATGGCATATTAAATCGCCAAATATGTATATTAGGTAATGTGATAATAATTAGCATATCGGGTCTTTGTAGCGCCAATTTTTTTTTTCATATTAAGGAATAATTTGTTTTCTTTTAAAGTAGTCCTAATAATGAAGTTAATTAAATTAATATTATTATTAAAATAACTCCCTAAACACCTTAGCGATACCGGAATTGCTTGAAATATACATTTTCGTAATTAAAATAAATTCTCTACTGCATGTATATTTAATTAAAATAACTAATTCCTTAAAAATTAAACCACTTTAAGAGCAAATATTTAACATGGGGAAAAATCTATTAAGCTCCATAGTAAGCCAAAGTATTCTGGCCAACAAAAAGCAACTTCTCTGTCAAGCAGCCACCTTTCGAGCACGCGCTGGATTGATTTTCCATTTAAACATATTTTTGCCCTCTGCTTTTTTAATTTTAATATTGCTAATGTTTCTTTCCACCCCAATATCCACCCACGCCAACCAGTCAGTCAGTCATTCCAGTCCTCTACTGAGTCCTTGGTTCCTAATGGCATTTTTGTGGAGGCAATTTTCAATTTAATCACAAATCATCAATTTGTATGCCCCATGAGTTTCTTCAAACCCTAAAGGCAATGACAAAAAAGGGTTTGCTTCAATAAACCTTCGTTTGATTAGGGTGGATGGGGAAGAGGGCCTCTGAGATGATCACATAGAGCCAAAGGGAAGAAGCACCAACAATGGTCCATCAACAATGTGTGATGAAGTGTAGAAATATTGTAATTAATTCTTTTTTCCCTCTGCAATGAAACGAAGGCGATGAGATGCACGCGCATTATATCATTCTATCAAATTGCCTCGGGGGCATTTCATTTTTCGCATTGAAGGCGAATATTTTGGCCGGGCGGCTCAATAAGGCGCATCATAGGTATCAACATTTAAAGTGTCTCAAGTGCTGAGATTGCAAATGGCACAAATCATTTCTACCCCCCTGCAAAACAGAGAGGGGATGGTGTTTAGTTTTCTGTTTGGCAATCATGTCATAAGGTTGTCTTGAGAGAATTGTTTAAAGTACATTTTTCTTTAATCTTAGCTTCGCATCTGGAAATGTTTTAGGTTTGCTTTTTCATCAATGTTCTTGTTCCTAATTAGATGAGGTTTTTATGTCTGGTTTCTTATATCTATGGAACGTTTAAGAATAACTGTGAAATTTCTTGGTCATCTTTATTGAATTATCTCAGTTTAAAATATGTATCAAAAGATTTTGCCCTCTGGCCATTTTATCTGTAAAATGTTCATTTTCTTTTTATTTTTTTCTTATGTTCATTTTAAGATTTAGTAAACGAGCCAATTGAAATTTCCAATTTTCGTGTAACCAAAATTAATAAGAAGGCGAAACACATGGAGAGTTAATGAATCAGCACAACACGCTACGGAACGTTCGGGGCAGCATGCAACCGAGGTAAGGAATAGACGCTCTGTCTCTTAGAATTGGCGAAAACATCGGAATTTCGATTGAAAGCACTTAAACAAACAGAGGTAAGTAAAACATAACTGAAAAGGAATTCTATTGGAATTTTTGGTTCAAACGGAAATTAGACAATTCTGCATTAAGGCAAGCATTGAGTGGGCTATCTGTATGGATGTCATAATTTCTGAGACATCTTATGTTTATGTTAGTAGCATTGAGTGGGCGTATCCGTAAGCCCGGATGTCATAATTTCTGAGACATCTAATGTTTTATGTTGTAACCATTCAGGCTATTTTTATGCAAACGCCATTCAGAAACCTCGACTGCTAAAAAGAGAAGAAACCCTTGTCATTGAGCTTCTTTACATGGAATTGAAACAACATCAATAATCAGAAGACGAAGTTCATCCCGCATGTTATCACCAAAAGACAGAGTAGTCCTAATGTGAGCGCTAATCCTATGCTAAGATATGCTTCGTCTTAGATTTCCCAGTGACTCCATTAAAAATGCGACAACACATAGATTATAAACCGATATGGACCTATGTATGTCCAGCAAACCAAATGCGTCCTCCGAAAAAGTAGTGGAAAATGTTCTTTTTGGATACCGGAACAAGTGGTGCAAAATTATTGGCTCAGAAGCAAGAATTTTACCTGGATTTATGGGATGGTCCACCATTTCAACAAGCCGTTGCACTGCACACATTTAAATCAGTTTTAGGTGTGATGTGAATTCGAGTGTTTTTGGATGTTAACTAAAAAAAAAATTTTGTGTATTTGCTAAATAATAATTTAATAATAAAACTTTTAGAATTTTTAAATAAACGTTTTGACATCAACTAATTTCAAAAATTTCACGAATGTCTTCTAGAATGGATTTTAGAATTTTTATCAACAAACTTGAATAATTGGTTCCATTTTTATTAATTCCTTACTTCTGTTTATTAGATCTAATTTAAGAAACAAAAAAAAATAATGAAAAAAGCGATTTATTAAACAAATATAATTAAAGAACTTCTTTTTGTGAGTTAAAATAGACCAACATTTTGGGAGGAATTTTTGGAAGTGCTTTTAAAGTTATGTCTTTAGAAGAACTTCGAAATTTTTTGCTAGGGTATGGTATGTGTGGAGGTCCACCTACACAAATATCTACGCGATGAAATTTGATCTTCAAAGGAGCCTCTTTGAAGAAATCAATTCTAGGAATCGGTTTTTAGGTATAATTCCGCCATATACCCTAAAAACAAACATCTAACAACATAAACAGAGCAAACTATTTCTGCTAAGTTTCAAGTCGATAATTTGATTTTGTTCGAGAGTAATGTAATTTCAACAACGACGGACATCCGCTACATCACTACGAATTTCAGCACACCTAGTTATATAATTTATTGGGATTGTTTGACCCAATGTTAGATCATTACAAACGGTATGACATAATTTAGTATAACCCCCATTTATGCTGGGAGACATAAAAATCACCAAATATAATGACTGCAAAATTATGCTTTATCAGGTTCCCGATAGTATTCAGGCTCACTTTAGACTATTCAGTCCATTAGTGATAACAACATTGGTGAACTTCTCTCTTATCATGAGTGCTGAGCCTGATTCCATGTAAGCTCAATGACAAGCGGACCTCCTTATTTATAGCCGAGTCGAACGGCGTTCACATGCAGGAAACGCACCTTAGAGAAGCCTTGAAATCCTCAGAAATGTCCACCAGGAGCATTACTGAGGTGGGTATAATCTAGCCGCTGAAAAAACTTTTTTGGTGTTCGGTCGTAAGCAGGAATCGATACCACGACGTTGTGGTATGCAAGGCGGGAATGCTAACCATTGCACCAGATTGCTCCCATTTATGGTAACCCATTATGGATATGGCTTGGGACTGGTCGGAATGACCTTGTTACCAGTTTTTCAAACCCTAACTCCGAATCAGTTCTTGGCTTGGGTATATTCTTAACCAGGGGATGTCCCGTTTGTGGTATTTGCTACAGCCTTTAATAATGAAGCTTATCGTTTTGACATTTAACAACAGATTCGGTATTTGCAAGCAAATTTCAACAAACTTATATGCTTTAAATAAAATGCTCGGGCTCTTCCACGACCAAAAAATTTAATAAGATGCAGAAGTATTACGAAAAAGGAGATATTAGAAGAAAACTATGGGTATCTGGAAAACTAAAAAAATGGATGCGATTTTTGTAACATACGTTTATGCAAAAGACGCTACTTTCTGCATAACCGATCAGCTTTTTCAGATCCATTTGTGGGTAGTGCTAACACGAAATATGCGTTATGTGTGCGTGTTTTTCCCATCCTTTTTTTTCGGTTTGTTGTGTACGCATTTCTGGCGTCGTTCTTATGTTACCACAATTTTATTGCGAAAATATGCTTTGTTGTACCCCTCGATGCTTCCTCACCTCAGTGCGCTTTGTTTTATCAATATTTTAACATCGGATTCCATTTGTTCAGATTTATCTTTGTACCCAACATACAATTTTTGCCTGCATATAAAATTGAATTCTCTTTTATATGAGATATTATTTATGTATAGGAATAATAAAGATAAATCCTCGATTTAGTGGAAGTTGTTACGTTTCTGGCATGTGAAAGATTGATGACGTATCGTATCGAAATAATACGTATATATTAACCCCTATATGCCGAAGCTTCATTTAATAGGGAAGCTTTTAGTAAAACCACCTTAAAACAACAAAAAATGGGCAAAATAAAAAGAAAACTTTTGGAAACTGAATTCCAAAGAGGCTTTGCAGCATATGCTTGAATTTTACGAGGTATACATATTTTTGGCTTAGTTCTCGTTGCTTTTGTGTCGTTTAACATTGAAAATTTAATTCAGCTGGCAAAATAAATGGGATATTTGGAGGTTAATTATAGGACATATCTATATTATGATATATAAACGGTTTGAAATTGGCATTTATAAGCATTTATATTAGAAGGGCCAAATTAGCTTCTTTGTGGTGATCATAATTTATTTCAACATTGCAACCATTGTCGCCCAATGAGTGGTTATAAACAACATACGCTTGTCATCTTGGATACATTATGATGGAATGAAAAAAGTTTCCATTAAATCTATGACTGTTATACGTCATCGATAAAACATGATTTCTCTCACATGATCAATATCTAAACTATTATCGATATTTAAGAAAAAATCAGCCCAGGTTGAAATGTTATGAGTCTTTCAATGAAAAACTTAAAAGTTACACAATTTTAAGTACACAGTTAAAAAAAAGGCTCAGGAGTATAATAACCTTTATTGTATGTTGACCCCCCTAAAATAATATACAAGATCGACTCAGAACTCACCTCTTTGAGTCGATTAGCGCTGTTGTCGATTTATTTAGTCTTTTCCGCAAGATTCGGTCGCAATTATTAAACCGATTTGATGAAATTGTGTTACAGGGTGGTTTTTTGGGCACAGAGGAGTTTTTAAAAATTACCGAACAAATTTAAATTTGAAGAAATCGTCACATTTATATATAGCTCACATATATATGCTAGTCGTCCAGATCCGAAAAACATGGGTCAGCGCTTGCTTTTTTACTAACCGATTTACAACAAAGTAATACTTTTTCATCACCTTTCAAGTCTGCAAAATTTTATCGAAATCGTGTTCAGATTTAGATATAGCTTCATATATAATTGTAATCGCGCGATTCTACCAAATCGACCCTATGTATGCAAGGCGCACACGGTGGCTGGCATATATACTTGATTTTTTAGTTAATTATTGAATGAAGTTTTTATACCCTCGCATCAATAAGGATGGGGTATATTAAACTTTAGTCATTCCGTTTGTAAGCACAATCGAAATATTGCTCTAAAGAACCCGCATAAAGTATATATATTCCTGGGTCGTGTGAATTATGATGATCTAGCATGTCCGTTTCCCGTCTGTTGAAATCACGCTAACTTCCGAACAAAACAAGCTATCGACTTGAAACTTGGCACAAGTATGTTGTTATGATGTAGGTCGCAAAGGTTATTGAAGAACGGGCCATATCGTCCACTTTTACGTAATAGCCCCATATAAAGTGACCTCAGGATTTGGCTGTGGATCCTCTAACAGAAGCAATATTTCATCCGATCGCTGAAATTTGGTACATGTGTTGGTATAACGTCTAACAAAACATCGCAAAAATTGGTCCATATCGGTCTATAATATAATATAGCCCCATATAAGGGACCTCAAGATTTGCTTGTGGAGCCTCTAACATAGGCATATTTCATCCGATCCGGGCCTGAAATTGTACATGGTGTTGGCTATATCGCCCTAATAACATAGCAAATAATTGTCCATAATCGGGTCCAAGATAATTATTACTATAAGGCCCCATATAAACCGATCCCCAGATTTGGCTGTTGGAGCCTCATAAGAGAAGCATAATTTAATCGCGATACCGGCTGAAATTTGGTCACATGGTGTTTAGGTATAATGGTCTCTACAATCATGCAAAAATTGGTCCACATCGGTGCCATAATTATATATAGCCAGATGTAGAGCTCAGCATATAAACCGTCTCCCCAGATTTGGCTTTGAGCGAGCCTCAAGAGAAGCAAATTGACATCCGATCCGACTGAAATTTTGGTAGCATGGTATTGGTATATGGTCTCTAGCCAACCGTGCAAAAATGGTCCACATGGATCCATAATTATATATAGCGCACATATAAACCGATCACAGATTTGTGGTTGCGGAGCCTCTAGAGAAGCAAATTTCATCCCATCGCTGAAATTTGGTAGCATGGTATTGGTATAATGGTCTCTAGCAACCGTGCAAAAAATTAGCCATATCGGTCCATAATTATATATACGCCCA
>PGFW01056221.1:0-12291 GCA_003123925.1 Haematobia irritans | reverse complement strand
TTTTTAAGAAAATATCTTTCTCAGCTGTCTGCTTAATCACAAATTTTCGACAAACAAGCTGACCAATAACAACACCGGCACTACCACACAACACCAGTTAAGTCAGTCCAGTCATTTGCTATCGGTCTCAATTGTTCCATGTACTCGAGCACTAGAACATCAAATGATTTTGCAAAAAATGAGAAAAAAAAGAAAAGATTGTTACGAAAAATAGGTAATTGGCCCAGGTACCGTAACATAAACCAAGATGATGATGGTGATGATCAACTTTCCGCCACTAACATGGACACGCCATAGTCAGTCATTCAAATGAATAGACAGACAAAACGACGGCCATTGAGAGTACACACTCACACAAGCACACTTTTTTCTCCAAGATTCTACATATAACCAAAGAGAAGCTGAGGCAATTGGAATGGCAACACATGCCATGCCACTGCTAGACATTATGAAATGAGTGGTGGTAGAACTTGCCACAAGATCTCCCTGTGGATGAAAAAAAAAAACGTATCATTCTCGCGTTTGTTTCTTAAGTCTTTTGTTTTTTCTTCTAAGGCCTTCTGCCTCCTAGGACACCCTCACTTCTCTTTTTTACTCATCGAGACTAGTAGTTACGCTTCCGCCATAGCACCATGATCATTGTGTTCATCTTATTCTTGTTTTAGTAAACAAGAAAACTAAAATTCATTCAATGCTGTAAGCTTTCCTTTCAAGTCTCAAGTCTGTCTCATAGAACAAAAGTCTAGAAATAGGCACACACAAAAGAAAAACCAGAGACAAGATCTTGGAAAACAAGACACGATTTTGGACAAGCACATGTTATAGAACAAAATAGCTCCAATCATACCACAACAAAAAAACATGAACACGAAAAAAAGAAGAATCATCGCAATATGTTATTCTTCTTGGAAGCAAGAATGAAGACTACTATGCCCCCAAAGAAGGAGATAATAGTGAGGAGAAGGAGGCATTGACTATGTACTAGGTATAGTTAGAAACATGTTGCCGCATAACTTGTCTTTAAAGGAGCCCAAGGTGTAATGGTCTGGAAATCATATTACATGAGGTTACAAATACATTAACATAAACTAAACTGTAGGTAAGTATCCCAAACTCTTGGATTGGATGGAATTGATTCAATATTCAATCATAAGAGAGGTAAAATAATAATGCATTAGAAAACGGATATAAGCATAACGCATATAAGAATGAAGACTTTAGTGATTATGAAAGCTGAGTTCAAGCCCTATCCAATGAACCTAGTCCCTATACCGCACGCGGATTAATTAGAAATAAACTTTTCAGAAAATTTTGTATAGCAATAAAATTTTCCGAAAATTTTCAATACACATAAAATTTTCAGAAAAATTTCCATAGAAATAAAATTTTCAGAAAAATTTCTACAGAAATAAAATTTTCAGAAAATTTTCTATAGAAATAAAATTTTAGAAATGTTTCTATAGAAATAAAATTTTCAGAAATTTTTCTATAATAAAATTTTCAGAAAATTTTCTAAAGAAATAAAATTTTCAGAAAATTTTCTAAAGAAATAAAATTTTCTATAGAAATAACATTTTCAGAAATTTTTCAAACTACTATAGAAATAAAATGTTCGGAAAATTTTTTATAAAAAAATTCTCTATAGAAATAAAATTTTCAGAAATTTTTCTATAGCCGTAAAATTTTCAGAAAATTTTCTAAGGAAAGAAAATTTTCTATGGAAATAAAATTTTCAGAAAATTTTCTATAGAAATAACATTTTCAGAAAATTTTCAAACTACTATAGAATACATTTTCTATAGAAATAAAATTTTCGGAAAATTTTTTATAAAAATAAAATTTATTGAAAATTTTTATAAAAATAAAATTTATTTGAAAATTTTTTATAGATAATAAAAATTTCCAGAAAATTTTGTTTTTATAGAAAATTTTGGTTCAAAATGTTATTTCTATAGAAAATTTTGTCAAAATTTTATTTCTATAGAAAATTTTGTCAACATTTTATTTCTATAGACAATTTTGTCAAAATTTTATTTCCATAGAAAATTTGCCAAAATTGTATTCTATAGAAATTTTGGTAAAACTTTATTTCTATAGATTTTTTTTAAATTGTATTTGTGTAGAAAATTTTCAAACTACTAAGAAATAAAATTTTCGGAAATTTTTTTATAAAAATAAAATTTTCTATAAAAATAAAATTTATTGAAAATTTTTTATAAAAATAAAAATTTCAAACTACTATAGAATAGAATTTTCTATAGAAATAATATTTTCGGAAAATTTTTTATAAAAATAAAATTTATTGAAAATTTTTTATAGAAATAAAATTTTCAGAAAATTTTATTTCTATAGAAAATTTTGTCAAAAATGTTATATCTATAAAAATTTGTCAAATTTAATTCATTAGGAAATTTTGCCACATTGTTATTTCTATAAAAAATTTTGTTAAAATTTTTATATCAAAATTTTATTTTTATAGAAAATTTTGTCAAAGTTTCATTTCTATCAAAAATTTTGTCAAAATTTTATTTCTATAGAAAATTCTGTCAATATTGTAGTTTTATAGAAAATTTTGTCAAAATTTTATTTCTATAGAAAATTTTGTCAAAATGTTATTTCTATAAAAAAATTTTGTGAAAAATTTATTGCTATTAAAGTTTGGCAAAGCTTTATTTTTATAGATTTTTTTTTAATTGTATTTGTGTAGAAAATGTTCAGAAAATTTTCAAACTACTATAGAAATAAATTTTTATATAATAAAATTTTCGGAAAATTTTTTATAAACATAAAATTTATTGAAAATTTTCTATAAAAATAAAATTTATAGAAAATTGTTGATAGAAATAGAATTTTCAGAAAATTTTATTTCTTTTTATAGGAAAATTTTGTCAAAATGTATATTCTATAAAAAAATTTTGTCAAAATTTTATTTCAATAGAAAAGTTTTGCCAACAATTGTTATTTCTAAAAAAAAATTTTTGTTAAATTTTTATATTCAAAATTTTATTTCTATAGGAAAATTTTTCTCAAAATTTTATTTCTATAGAAATTTTGTTCAAATTTTATTATCTATAGAAAATTTTGTCAAAATTTTATTTTCTATAGAAAATTTTTGCCAAATATTTATTCTATAGAAAATTTTGTCAAAATTTTGATTTTATAGAAAATTTTGTCAAACTTTTATTTCTATAGAAAATTTGGTCAAAATTGTATTTCTATAGAAAATTTTTCCATTCTTTTTGTTTTGTTATTGTTGGTTTTGTTCTTAAATGCATGTTGGTTTTTTATATTGCAGCCTTAAAAACCATACATTTGACTTAAAATACAAGTGTTAGCTTAACCAACAGAGGAAGAAGAATGTTTTTCAAATAATTTATTTGGGCAAAGCCCTATAGACTGCCAGATGGTTGGATGGACGCACGTTTCGGAATTACCACATTCCTCATCAGCATTCTCTACTTGCAGCAAAACTATCAACCAATTATCAGAATAAATTCAGGCAAGTCATTAAACCCAACAATGAGCCACACTTGAACCCTCCGAAAAAAGGTTTTGTATGATAGCCGGCTTCAAAATTTCATTTGTATTTTCAAAATTTTATTTGTATAGAAAATTTTGTCAATATTTTATTTCTATAGAACATTTTGTCAATATTTTATTTCAAAAAAGGTTTAATTTGAAAATAGTTTTTCAAGTAAAATGTTGATCTGGTATAAGAAACCCAAAATTTTTGCTTGCTGTGTAACTGGATTGCATGTCGCGAGTATTCGTCAAATGTAGACGATTTATATCCCAAGAAGATATCACCAGAAGAGCAATATATGATGTACAGTGTACCTTTATAAGCTTTGTTATTTATTTGGATTAACAGGTTTTAATCGATTTAGTTATGTAGTGTGCTGAAGCAACAACTTTTACAAAAAGAAAACAAAAAATGCAACCACAAGTTCCCCAACAATTCTAGTTTGTATCAACCGCTGTTTTTGAAAGAGCCTAGCCAACATGGAGTTACATTTGAAATGGCATTGGAATGGTTTTTACCACTTCTCTAGCCCATCTTTTGAAAATAGAAATAAAGTGAATTGGATTGCATATAATATGCTTAAAACAAGTACCGTTGTGTAAAAAATTGATTTTCTTATGGAGCCAATTGTATGAAACTTTGTTTCAATAGCTTGAAGGAGATCTAAGAAAAGCTTAGGAAAATAAAATCGAAAAACTAGATTGTTTATTAATTTAAATAATGTAAAAGAGAGGCTTTCACTTTTTTTAAATCCATTCTCCTTAGGCCAAGTCAATAGTTTTCAAAAATATTTCAAGTGTGCCATAATATTGTGTCGCGAATGGCTATAATTTATATTATATGCTAATGAAGCCGATTTAAAATATGGTGTATAAGGTAGCTAGCGTGATTAATTTATATATATGCGAACAACAATTTACTATATTCTATTTCTATTGGAAATATTAAGAAACTTAGATTTATTACAATTGTATCTAGGCAAATTATTAAAAAGCCTTATTTTTAGGCGTCCGATGCAGTTTTACACCTGTTTGATGTTCTCAAGGCGTTCTAAAGTAAACGACAACCAAAAGTAAAATGAAAATAATAATATTAACTTATACGCCAACAAAGTCTTTATAATTTGGTACTCTATGGACGTATAATAATATTATAATATTTGTAAAATTTTACGGAATTGATGATAGCTTTAGAAACAAAGCACAATCGAATCTTTCAAGTTGGTTTTATAAAATTTATATTTAAAATAGAAACGCTTTGCCATGGCTACTAATGATAGTTATCGGGCAGCAGTCAGTGTAGCAGAGAAAATTCACCACTGTGGTATCAAAATCGAACTGAATAGTCTAAGGAGCCGAAATGGCTGGCACAATACTAACTTAACCATATACAGTACACTCCTTTTTATAGCCGAGTCGCGAAACGGCGATCTGCCATTAGTAATTATCATTAAATTCTGAGGACTCTAATATACACATACTTATTATTATTTATTTGCATAGACGACTCAAGTGGAATTTTTTAATGTGGAGTGGCGATTTTTATATTTTACAAATAATTATTTTGTGTGACAAGAGTTAATTGCAGAAATGTTTGGAATATTTTTGTTATATTGGCCGGGGAAACATTTGTAACAGATGCATTCAGTCAATCGGTTAGGTAAGTGCATAGGTTCAAGGAAATCCTTTTGTTAAAACACTAAAAGATTTTAGCAAAAGTTGGAATTGAAGTGACAAATTTGTTTATTGGAAACTTGGGCCAAGACATTAGCTTTAGTTTTGAATAATAAACAAAGATAAAGATTTATTTTTATGTTAGCCTGATATCATTGCCGGATGGTTTTTCGTCCAAATTAATTATTCCACATATTATTAAAATTTTTATATGAGGTAATTGGACATGAGAATTGAGGAATTGTAGATAAAATTAGAATAAAGAACTTCTTAAAATTTAATCATAAAACAAAAAAAGCATCTATGGGAGTTAAAAAATACCTTGTAACCCCTAATAGAGTTAACCGCTCATCTCGAAATAACCTTGAACCATAATAAAAATTATTATTGACCCTTAAAATTAAGACATGAAGTTTTGTAACCTTACTAAAAGGCGAATGACTACAGTGATGCCTAACTCCCGAAGGCGCAAAAAGCACACATATAAAATATAATTTTACAAATTCGACTAATCACTTAGAATCACTCCTTACAACCAAACTACTAAAAATTCAATGTCTTACTAAAAAAAAAAAAAACAAATTGGCATCACTGGGGCTACACTGCCACGCATATAAATGCACATTATATATATTATGACATTAGTTAGCCTCTGTGTGTTGTAAATAATCACCTTCCCTATCATAACGTTCAACGTATACATGTGCGCTAATGGTATATACGACCAGTTGTGCATAATATCTGATATCGAACCACACTATGAAATATGGAATAACGATTTACTTATGTAATATACTCACAGATTATTGTATGTCGCTGATACCTTGATGTTCGTTCTTAGATGACAGTATTCTGGTCGTTTGCATTCCGTGACTTTCGAGCCTGTCGTTATTTGTGTCAGAATTGTTACGCCAAATTATATACCATTTGTCCTAAATTTTGTTACATAGGGTCACTCTGTACGTGTTTGGCTCAAAGGACTATCCCTATTGATTTTGGTTCAGTATTTAGATATAGCTGCCATATAATTTTCACCGACCTGGTCATAATTGGCGTGTATATCAACCGATCTTCCTCAAATTCCGTAATCCGAATATTTTTATGAGTCTCAGAATAACTTGCACACCAAAATATCAGCCAAATCGCGTTCAGATTTATATATAGCCTCCCATATATTAGCTATTCGGCCGACTTACACTCATTTGCCCCACAGAGGCCCAATTTTTTTGCTCCGCATTTACGTTGAAATTTGCATTAGGGAGTTAGAATTATCATTGTAACTTATGCTGCCCAAATTTTGTTTGAAATCGCGTTCGATCTTGAATATATCTCCCATTTCATTATAGCTTTCGCACCCGATTTACACTCAATTTGCCACAGAGTGCCTAATTTTTGTCGATTTAGCTTGAAATTTTTGGCATAGGGGAGTTAGGAAATTTAGCCATTGCTAACTATGCGTAGCCAAAATTTGGTTTGAAATCGGTTCAGATTTAGCATATTAGCTCCCATTATATATCGTTTATTTCTTGCATTTCGACAAAAATGAGTCAAAATAGCAACATTTTCCTTGTAAAATCGCCACTACTTAGTCGAAAAGTTGTAAAAATGACTCTAATTTTCCTAAACCTTATAATACATATATATCGAGGCGATAAAAATCATAAATAAACTTTGCGAAGATTTCCTTAACCCAATTGCTTCAGATTATAAATGTTCTCACATTTTTTTTATTAATATTAGTGTTCCACCCTAGTTGCATTAAGCGACTTAAATTTGAGGTTCTATTAGATTTTGTAGAAGTCTATCAAATTCTGTCAGATCGACGTTGATATTTAATGTATTGTATTTTGGACAAATCTTTATATATAGCCCCCAACACATTCTGACGCATGTGATGATCGCGTAATCGAAAATTTAGATCTACAAGCTGTGCAGGGTATAATATAGTCGGCCCCGCCCGACTTTAGACTTTCCTTACTTGTTTTTACATTGGAACAATTTTGATTATGTTTTACATCATTCCATTTTGACAGCCTTGTATGTAGCTTTACATTTTTTAAAATCTAGAAATAGTTTTAGTATCATATCGTACAACAAAAAGGAAATGTTGAAAAATATTACCAATTTATTAAATAATTATTAAAATACTCTACGTCCATCGGTTCTCAACAGAAGACATTTTATAAAGACATATAAGACATGGACAATTATACTGCATTGGATGATTTAGCTTGAAGTTCTCACTAATTCATCGATAAAATTTACAAAAAAAAAATGCGGGACTTTATTTAAAATAGAGTTTGTAGATGTTGGGAGAATGCTATGAAAACATGACAATAGGCCGAAGACGGTGGATGAAATGGAGTTACCGCCACAATCTATGGTTTCGCTCTACCACAGAAAAAAAAATCACGAACATTTTCCAAATTAAAGTAT
Organism: Haematobia irritans; assembly: GCA_003123925.1. Lineage (NCBI taxonomy): Eukaryota > Metazoa > Arthropoda > Insecta > Diptera > Muscidae > Haematobia > Haematobia irritans. The sequence continues at coordinate 4,659 of PGFW01056221.1, read as the reverse complement.
TAATTGAGTTTTAAAAAATATTCAATTATCAATTTAATTCATTCGACAGATTTTTTAATTGAAACAAAAATCATTCACAAAAGTTTATAGTATCAATTAATTTTTTAATTGAATCAATATTTTTTTATTTGATCTCGCTCAATAAATTTTTTAATTGATTACTTATTCATTTCTTGTGATTGGAAGACATTCAATTTAAAAATTAGTTTGATTAATTAATTTTCGTGATTGAATCAGAAAAAATTTGTTTGTGCTGTAACCTGGAGATAGTCTTACATGCTGGACGTGTGACTTCTGACAGTCAGTGACGATTGGTCTTAGAAAAAAATGGGAAACCAGAGGAAAAATAACTGATACACCGATTGGATCGAACATTGTTCAGAGGACGGGACTGGGCGTCCGGCTTAGATACCGAGATCCTATTTCGGTGACTGGAACGCACAATCCTGCAGGCAAAAGGTTGCTGCCATAACGGAATGTGTTTTAAATGGCTCGGATCCAATACGAGACAACAAAACCATAAACATTTTCAATTTTGATTGCGGAGGAGGCAATTGAAATTCCTAACCCTTCAATATTGAAAAAAGGACGAGGAAAACTATTGCCTCGGGAATTTGTAATTCCATATCTTAAATAGGAATTTTTTTTAGCCCTTCGAGTTTTTCACTTTTTTGAAATGTTTGATTTTTTTAATTGCTTGTGAAAGATCGTCTCGTCGTCCTTTTTATACCCTCCACCATAGAATGGGGGGTATAATTAACTTTGTCATTCCGTTTGTAACACATCGAACTATTGCTCTAAGACCCATAAAGTATATATATTTCTGGGTCGTGGTGAAATTTCTGAGTCGATCTGCAGCATGTCCGTTCGTCCGCCGTCAGATAATCCGCTAACTTCCGAAGCACAAGCTATCGACATGAACTTGGCCCACAAGTAGTGTTATTGATGTAGGGCGGAGGTATGCAAATGGGACTATATCGCGTCCACTTTACGTATAGCCCCCATATAACGCGTACCCCCAAATTTTTGGCTTGCGAGGCTCTAGAGAAGCAAAATTCATCCGATGCGGCCTGAAATTGGTTACAGTGATTGTTAGTTATTATGAGCCTTTAATGACCATCTGCCAAAATTGGTCCATATCGGTCCATAAATTATATATAGCCCCCATAAAAACCGATCCCCCGATTTGGCTTGCGGAGCCTCTAAGCAGAAGCCAAATTTCATCCGCATCCGAGATGAAATTCGGTACATGGTGTTAGTATATAGGTCTCTAAACACCATGCAAAAATTGGTCCACATCGGGTCCATAATATATATATAGCATTATAACGATCCCCCGATTTGGCTTGCAGAGCCCGCTTTGGATAGACCAAAATTCATTCTGATTTCAGTGAAATTTGTACGTGATGTTAATAAATAATTGGCAAATCAAATACCCATGCAAAAATTTAGGTCGATATGGTCCACATAATTAATATATTAAGGCACCCAATATAAAACTGCATCCCAAGATTTGAAACCTAAAACAACGAGAAAGACACCGTTGAGATAAAGAGCAAAAATTCTATCCCATAATCAGTATGAAATATTAGAAAGTACATGACTAGTAAATAGAATAATATGGGATAAAAATCAACAAACATGCAGGAATTGGTCTATCAGTCCATAATAGTATATATAAGCTCCCATATGAAAACCAGATCGCCAAGATAAGTAGACCTCACGGGCCTTATTTGGATAGCATATAACATACCGAATCTGGTTGAAATTGGTACGTAACGGTTGGTAGTTATGATATTTAACAACCATGCCAAAAGTGGTCCATATCAGTCCATAATCATTTTAATAGTCCCCATATAAACCACGATCCCGAGGCTTTTGGAGCCTCTTGGAGGAGCAAATTTTTCATCCGGAGTGAGTTGAAATTTGCTGGATGACAGTCTTTTCGTAGAAGGTTTCTACGCAATCCATGGTGGAGGGTACATTAAGATTCGGCCCTGGCCTTAACTTACGGGCCGTATATACTTGTCTATTGACTTAGAATGAAAAAATACTGGCCGCCTGCTGTACAGCCAAGGAGTTAAGAGGAGGAGGCTATCTTCCTTGCATAGCATTGGATTTCCTGGATTTTAAGACGCAATATTTGAAAGAAACGATAAGGACAATTATAGATGAATTCGTTGGCCAAAATGTAATATGACGGACTAAATCAAAACTTGTGCATTGTGCTGTGATACGGTCTATGATTGCGACCTACAATATTGCGTTGTGGTCTGGTAACCCGCACTTTAGCAGTCCAAGCCAGTATAGATAGCAGTCCACCGGATGGGGCCTTTTTTTCATCACAAAGACAAGAAGCGAATTTTTTAAATACCAAATTTTCCCATAGTGAAGCGTGGTTTACACAAACCGTAGGATACCCAGACAAAACAGACAGAAGTTTCGCCGAAAGTTCATTGGATGTGCAACATGATTTCGTGTGGCTATTCAAACGACAAAGACTTGTTAATCTCTATAGCGCTTTTTCTTTGGCAAAAACTTTAGCAATATTATTGGTAAATTGGCTGAGATTGTAATGTTTTTCTAACAAATCGTGGGATAAAATTATGGTCTGACCAGTCAACCCAACAATAAAAACTTTTGACTCTGTGGTCCTCAACTTCGAAAACAAAGCTGCAGACTGTCGCCAATCTTCAATGAGGTGGCTGAGCACCTCATTGGATGAGGGGATGCTGATCAAAGGAAGCTATTTCCCAGTCTCGCTAACTACTATGAAATTCCTTACTTATGATGACGATTGGAGAATTGGACTATCAGCAAAAAAACCAAACCAAATATAGTCGCAGATAACTTTAAATCGCACACTAGAAGTGCTATGTTTTCAAGACCTCAACTAAGTTTTCAATACCTCAACTATCTCCAGGAAGAAGAATATTTGACACACATCGGCCACATTAAATGCAAATATTTTTTCAAAAAATGCTTAAGAGGAATTTTTTTTTAAAGCATTAAGGCCAAATTTTGATTTTCAATATTTTTAATGAAGTTCACACATACACTTCCTTCGTAAAAAACAATTTTGAATTTTATTTGATAAAACAATAATGCCTTCACATTTTATCTTGAGTATTCAATAGTTTTTTTGGTTGTTATTTCGCGTGCTCCGTTTAACACACCATTGTGTTTATTTCTTAATGAGTTTTTTTTATTTTAATACAATACAGAAAACTTCAGCCAATAATATTCATTTCTAATATTGACATCATGGAAATAAAACAAAAGAATACGAAACTCATTGAGATATATTATTAGTCTTGTTCGCAGAGAATACAAACACATACGTTTGGTGCATATGCAGTTTGTTGATTATTACAGATAAATTTACTTTAAGATTAAAAACAAAACAGAAAACTCTTAGTTCTGTTTTCATGAGGCACAGTACTCTAAATATGAGAGATTGCAATCTATTATATCTTCTTGCACTCCGACTCTTTACTCAAATATAAACGATAGCACCAATATGGATCTGTTTCTAATTTACAAAAAAAAGTAACAATACAGATTTCTCGTTTATATACTTTACAATGATTTCAATATTTGATCCAAGAAATTTTATGCCACCTATCTATATTCATTGTGGAGGCTGAATAATAAAATAAGAATCTTTTGCGCGGAAATCATTTCACCTGTTCATGTAGTGACAAGCGTTTATCTCATATTCATATATAGAGTGAGCACTCTCTCTGTGTATGAAACTGAGGATACTAATCTAGAGAGAAAGCATTCATACTGGACCACTTCTCTTCTCTTATAACTGACATTTTCGCAGATCGTAGGCTCTGCTCAATCTACAATTGTTATTATTGTTCTCTTTATATGTTCTATTCTATGCTAATTCTAGCTCCCGCGCTTTGTGCCATAATGACATATAAATAGATAATTTACATATATTTATCACATCGCATTTGGCTATAAAAAATCAATGCATTACTTTGTACCACATATGTTTGTCATATCGTTAGTGTGTTGAAAGACACACTCTCTCTCGGATCTATTTAAAAGAGCTCCCAAATAAAACAACTGCTCGCCAAGTTTAAGGACGCATTTTGATGTCTCATTAGGCCTTGAGCCATTTTCGTGCTCATTACAGTACAATCACACCCAACCATCCAATTCCGTCCATCCTGCCCAAAATAAGAAAAAAAAAACAAGACCCCCGAACACCGAAGATCAGGGAAGCCCATTAAAATAAACCCTACAATTTAAGCTTCACTAAAATGGTCATGGTTAGAAGGGGCACTTTCCCGTTTTAAAGCAACTGCTTGGGCCGGAAAGCCACAAAACAATAAAAATTACGGCACTGGCCCAAGTAGTCAATGAAGGTGGCAGTCTAGTTTGGATTTGCGTTTTGATTTTTGTAAAAACGGAATGAGATCAATTGGCTCTTTTCAACTTCCTCTTTTAAATCAATAAAGGAAGTAAGGGTTTTCATCTAAGGTCTCCGTAAATAAGTTAGTTTATCTTCTCTACAGATTAGTTTTAATCCGGTTTTAAATGTTTCTATTTAATATATGTGCTGGCGTATCTGTGCGGTGTCAATAAATGCATAATTTTGTCGAATATACAGCGATATTATCTCTATCAAGCAGTTCTAAAAAT
>PGFW01056208.1:8829-29257 GCA_003123925.1 Haematobia irritans | reverse complement strand
ACATAATATGCCCCAACATGTTATGCCTATTTTATGAACGAATTTATATGCTTGCATTCTCAAAAAATAAAATTAGTGTTTCTAAAAAATTTGCTGTTCCAAAACATATAATGTTTATAGCCAAACATATGAGAAACAGTCTTTTTCATCCGTGTATAGTATAGGCCCCCATATAAACCGATCACCGGAGCCGTCTGTGGAAAAATCAAAAGAAGACCAAACTTCATCTTGATTTCAAAGTTGATATTTGGTACGTGTGTTAGTATATGGCCTTCAAACACCCATGCAAAAATTGAATCGAAATCGCCGTCCATAATTATATATAGCCCCCATATAAACCGATCCCCAGATTTGACCTCCGGAGGCCCCTTGCAGAGCAAAATTCATCCGATTCGGATTTGAAATTTGGTACGTGAATGTTAGTATATGGTATAATCCAACGAACCGATGCAGGAAGTTGGATTCATATCAGTCAATAATTTATAGCCCCATATAAACCGATCCCCAGATCTAACCTCCGATGCCTTTTGGAGAACAAAATGTCATCCGATCTGGTTGGAAAATTTGGTACGTTGCGGGTAGTATATGATATTTAACAACCATTGCCAAAAGTGGGTCCAATATTAGGGTCCATAATCAAAATAGCCCCAATAATAAACGATCCGAGAAATTTTGTTTTGGAGCCTCTTTGAGAGAGCAAATTTCTATCCGAGTTCAGTTGAACTTTGATATATTGTGCTAGTATATGGCCTAAACAACCATGCTAACTAGATGCCTTATCGCGTCTATATTTAATATAAGCCCTCAGATAATCGATCGCGCGCATCACACAAAAATTTTAGTCGATATCAAGTTCATAATTATATATTAGCCCCATTTAAGCGACCCCATATTTCAATTCTGGCCTCCCTACGTAAACGCGCAAAAGTCCATATCGATTCGTAATTATTTGTAGACTTACCTACACATACCTTTTTTGTCTAATATATACGTGGATGACAGTCTTTCGTAGAAGTTTCTACGCAATCCGTGGTGGAGGGTATATAAGATTCGGCCTGGGCCGAACTTACGCAACTCTTATTGCAAAAAATTACAAACAAACATCAAAAAACTTTTCGATCTTTCAATATATCTTTAAAATAAAGTTTTAATACCTATCGAAAATACAGGGCATCATGGGTGGAATGATTTCTCTTGATTTATAGAGGATACGAGATTTGAATGATAGATTGATACAGTATGGAATAAACACTATCTTAATTATTTTTCATTAAAGGTTGCATATTATCTAATTAACAGTAGCCATTTTAATGCGTAACCTGCATTCTCATTTTATCCAAGATACCATTGATTTGGCTCGTATTTATGATGTGTATATGAACTTTTTTTTTGATAGCCATAATTTTCTTAGCTGTTGTCTTTGTGACTACGCCATTTCTTAGTAGTTTTATTAATTGTGTCCTCAATTTCGTTTTGTTCAATTATCGAACATAATTATGTATATTAGGGTGGAGAATAACTCCATCACAATAAGACAGCTTTTTTGTAGCCAAATAATGTTCTTTCTTACCAAATAGATGCATATCTGGTGATAATTAGAGAAGCGACATTAATACAACACTTTATAAAAGCGTTGTATTACGAAGTTGAATATAACGCGTACACGCAAAAAAATAATTCTTTCCTCCCAAACTGAAATTTTAGACAAACAAAATTCGCTGTAAGGAAGTGTATATGGAAGAAAAGTATATATATTTTGTGATAAACGTTTATTCTTTTCCAGGATGTAAAAACAATTTCATAAAGACAAACTCAAAAAACAAAAAACACATTGTTTTCTTGCTAATTGCATTTTCCCTCACATCTTTCTCACATCCACGAGGTTTTTTAGTTCTTACACCTTTTTCCTTGTAATACCAACAAGTTAGCAAATTATACGATTTTATAAATTTTTAAAATTTTTTTTACTTTCGCCTGAACGGAGAATCGAACCGCGGAACCATGCACTTTGTAAAGCCAACACACTAACCACTGGAGCTATGTACCTTTGTTATGGTCATCAATAGCTAAATTCCATATAGTATATATTTATATTAGCATAGCCTGCGGCGCCACGAACGAATAAAAACAAAGTTTATTTAACAGAAACAAACATTTAGGTTTGGCACCGTGGAGCAGTGGTTTGCTACGGTCGACTTGCATGCCAAGGGTCGTAGGGTTGATTTCCTTGCTTTCGACCAAGTTTTTTTACATATATTCCAGATATGTTCGGAAGATTCCGAAAAATGTTCAACATTTACATTGCCTAGCTATATTAAATTTGAACTGTAAATGTGTTTCTTATTAAAGACCTAAAAGTCAGAAACGGAACAGTGTTGATTATAAACGAAATGACGACTATGTTGGTTGTTTCAAAAATAACTTTTTTTATTGAAAAAATAAAAATTTTGTACAAAACGAATTTTGTTGATAAAAGTTTAAAAATTTTCGCCAAGCAATTCAAAAAACTCTAACAAAAGTGTTAGTGTGATCTTCTTCATTTACACTCAAAAAATTTAGTAAGGACACAACTGGAAAATCCGCCATAAAAAAACTAACAAACGTGTTACTAAAAGTGGAAAGCACCATTCTCGGCTGAATTTAACAAATTTTTTCTTGCTGTTTTTGCGTTTTTTATACCCTCCATCATAGGGAATGGGGGTATATTTAACTTTGTCTTCCATTTGTTAACACATCGAAATATTTGCCTAACTAAGACCCCATAAAGTTATATTATATCTTCTGGCGTCGTGGTGAAATTCTTGAAGTCGATCTAAGCATGCCTCGTCCGTCCGTCTGTTGAAATCACGCTTAACTTCCGGAACGAAACAAGCTTATTAACTTCAAACTTGGCACAAGTAGTTGTTATCGATGTAGGGTCCGATTTGGTATTGAAAAATTGGCCATATGCGGTCCACTTTTACGTTTATAGCCCCCATATAAAGGGACATCAGATTTGGCTTGTGGAGGCCTCTAACAGAAGCATATTTCATCCGATCGTTTCTGAAATTTGGTATATGTTGTTGGTATATTGCGTCTCTACACAAACCATTGCAAAAATTGGTCCAACATTCGGCCCATAATCTATATATAGCCCCATATAACCGATTCCAAGATTTGGTTGTGCGAGCCTAAAAGAGAAGCAAAATTTCATCCCGATCCGGCCTGAAATTTGGACATGGAGTTGGTATTATTGGTCTCTAACGACCATGCAAAAATTGTCCACTTCGGTCCATAATTATATTACAGACCCATATAAACCGATCTCCAGATTTGGCTTGCGAGCCTCAAAGAGGAGAGCAAATTGCATCCGATCCGGCCTGAATTTGGTAAATGATGTTTTGGTATTGGTCTCTAACGACCATTGCAAAAATTGGTCCATATCGGTCCATAATTATATACAGACCCATATAAACCGATCCCCAGATTTAGGGTTGCGGATCCTCAAAGAGAAGCAAATTTCATCCGATCCGCCTGCAAATTTGGTACCATGATATTGCGCTATTATGGTCTCTAAACAACCATGCGAAAATTGGTCCATATCGGTTTCATAATTAAATATATAGCCCCATATAAAACCGATTCCCAGATTTGGCTTGCGAAGTTCTCAAGCATGAAGCAAATTTCATCCAATTCGGTTGTAATTGAGAACATTGGTGTTAGTATATGATTCCTTAACAACCGTGCCAGAATTGGTCCATATGCGGTCCAAATTTATATATTAGCCCCATATAAAACATTCTCCAGATTTTACCTCCGGAGCCTCTTGGAGGAGCAAAATTCATCCGATCCGGTTCAAATTAGGAACGTGGTGTTAGTATATGTCGCTAACAACCAATACCAAAATTGGTCCAATCACACAAAAATTAGGTCCATGATCGGTTCATAATTCATGGTTGCCACTAGAGCCAAAAATAATCTACCAAATTTTATTTCTATAGCAAAATTTGTCAATTTATTTCTATTAGAAATTTTGTTCAAAATTTTATTTCTATAGAAATATTTTGGTGTCAAAATTTTTATTCGTTCTATATCATGGTTTGCCACTCGAGCCAAAAAATAATATACCAAGATCTTTATTTCTATAGAAAATTTTTCAAAAGTTTTATTTCTATAGAAACTTTGTTAAATTTTATTTCTGTAGAAATTTTTGTCAAAATTTTCTTTCTATAGAAAAAAAAATTTTTCTATAGAAATAAAAATTTTGTGAAAATTTTATTTCTATAGAAAATTTTGTTAAAATTTTATTTCTGTAGAAAATTTTGTCAAAATTTTATGTCTACTTTGTCAAACTGAATTATATACGTATTTGGAATCGATGTTTTTTGATTTAATATATACCACGTATGGACTTACATACAATTTAGAAGATGGTGTTAGGAGGTTTTAAGATACCTTGCCATCGGCAAGCGTTACCGCAACTTAAGTAATTCGATTGTGGATGGCAGTGTTTAGATGAAGTTTCTACGCAATCCATGATGGAGGGTACATAAGCTTCGGCCTGGCCGAACTTACGGCCGTATATACTTGTTTTTAATTTTGATGAAACAAACAAATAAGGTAATATAGGAGCTATTGTAGCACAATAAAAGCGATATATTGTCATATATTTAGTCAAAAATCTCATTCTTAAATTAAGGCATAACAGCAAATAAAATGATTGCTGGTCGATTTGGAAGCTTTTAGAATATTAGGTAGTTTGGAAATGCGTTCGATAACATTCTATAAATATTTACAAATTGTTGTAGACAAGAATTACAAAAATATTAAAGCTGCACCGACAGCTATTTCTTAGCTGACATTTTTTTTATGGATGTACTTTTCGTTCCCCTCAAAAGTAATCCGCCCGGTCGCAAAAAATAAAACCTTTGAGGGCTAGCGATTTCCTTTTAATGTCATAAATTGACTGATAATAGTTTCCGCAACTGTCGCTTCGGTTACTGAAAAGCCTTAAATCATATGGATCTGAATCAGGCGAATACCGCGGTTGTGGAAACAATATTGGTTGGATTTTGCCGAAAAACTCTATAAGAATTAATGCGGTATACGACACATAGAGTTCCAAATCGCATTTTTTGAAATAATTCCGCAAGTTTTAAAATTGTTAAAGATATCGACATAATGTTTTTTGTTGTGTGTGAAAGCTGAGGTGTTTTCCCCTAAAGTCTATGGGCTCCTTGGCTGAACTATCGGAATTGAAAGTTTGGTCTCCATGGAGTATGAAATTTGTTTTAGCTGCCATATCCGCAATTATAACAATGCAATATTTTTTTTCATCAAAGTGTGGAAAGTATTATGACGTAAAAAGGACCGTTTCTTGGGTAAATATTTACTTATGGGATGAGGTTTTGGGCGTATAAGTACTGTTTTGGCCGATTCCTTTTTGTTTGCTTTTCTTAACTGTATCTACGCATATTAGAAGAAAAATTGTGTATCTATTATGTTTAAATAAAGGTGTAGTCTCACAATTTGAACATCCTATAAAAAAGAAATATATGTCCCATCGATCCACTTGGCGAGAAATGTGATCATTCACCTGTAACCACAATTCTCAAACCTCCGATCTATACACTTTTGCATGTGTTTTGTATCACGCTCAAAAACACTGAACCCACCAAGAAATATAAATAAATATTTTTCCACAAATTTAAGAACATTTATTTGACGTAATTAATTTTTTGCACTTGTTAAAAAATTTCGAAGATTGAAGAAAAAAAATTGGAGTTCAATATTTTTTCGTTCATTTAATTAACGTACATAAGAAATTATTAAAGTAAAAAAAATTTTCTCAAAACGTAGTGATTCCATGAACTAAAATAGAATGAAATTGGTTTAGTGCTAATTTAAAACATTCATTCTGCATCAACCGCTTCATTAATGCCGAAAAACGTTGACCTTTCATTTTTTACATACGTAAAAATAAGTCATCGATGCCAAGTCAGGACTATAACGCGGATGAGCTCGCATGGTCGTGGTTAAAAGTGACCTTGTTTGACGGTTGGATTTCCTAATTTCTTGGAAGACAACAGGCGTTGTTTTTAGGCCGATCTTAACGAAATTAATCTTGTAGTGAACTATTGAATTCACCATATCACCGATTAACACTGGCATTGACGGAACTTAATCGCCAAAAATAGAAGTTGAAGTTCATAGATGCACTGTTATTGAGTTAATCCGCATCGAAAGCTGTAAAAATTAATCGCACGAAAATATTCACGATTTAAATCCATTTTTTGGACAAGATGAAATCTTTGTAAAACGTTATGAGTAGGAATGAATTCAAAATGTAAGTTTTAGGATAAATCTTGTCAGTTTGGCAAGATTGCAAACTAGGTTGCCAATCGAAATCATAGAACCGCGTTTTTCATTTAGGGTGAACCGCTGAAAATCCTACAATCTAATTAATGAAGACATTCATTATTTATTACCACGCTTAATCTACCTTAAAGAAGTAAATAAACATATTCTATTTATTACCATAAAAAGTAATTAAGCGGGGATGCCATAAAATATTATTTCCTTGACTAATGCAAAATTCCTGTAGAAAAAAAATTAAATACAAAAAAAAAAACAAATTTATTTAACAATAAATTCAATTAATATGAACCAGTAAGAACAAGTCTAGAGTCGGGCGGCCGACTATATTATACCCTGCCTACGCACTTTGCTAGGATCTAAATTTTCGATACCATTATCACATTCCGTGCAAAATGTTTTGGTTGCTATATTAAAGGTTTGTCCGAAATACCATACATTTAAATATTCATCGATTTGGACAGATAATTTGATAGAGCTTTTACAAATCTATAGACTCAAATTTCGGCTAACTGCATGTAGGGTGGAACACAATTTTAGCTAAAACAAATATGGGAAACGTTTAAATATCTGAAGCAATTTTTAAGGAAACTTCACAAAAGGTTTATTTATGTATTTATCGCCTCGATATATATGTATTTAGAAGTTTTAGGAAAATTAAGAGTCATTTTTACAACTTTTTCGGATCTAAGCAGTGGCGATTTTAACCAAGGAAAATGTTGGTATTTTGATAATTTTTTGTCGAAATCAGAAAAACGATATATATAGGAAGCTATATTGCTTAAATCTAGAACCGACTTTCAATTAAATTTGGCACAACATGACTATATACTAATTGTACTCCTAGTGCAAAATTTCAGAACCAAGATTGGCCAAAACTTGGCTTCTGGGGCCATATAAGTCCATATCGGTGTTTATGTTGTAACAAAATTCAAGCAAAATGTATAAAACTCTGGCTGCTGGGCCCATATTAGTGCAATAATTGCGTAAAGATATATATGGGAGCCCTATATCTATAATCTTGAACCGATTTCTTCCAAAAATCAATAGGGTTCTATTCTGACCAAATTAGGGAATTATGTGCCAATTTGAAAGGCGATTGCAACTTAAATTGCGACCTTAACTTTGATCACAAAAAATGTGTTCACAGACAGACCGGACGGACGGAGATGCTTATATCTGACTCAGGGACCCACCTGAGACATTTATTGCCAAAAAGACACCGATGTTGTCGTATTCTCGTCATTCCTTCTGGGCTGTTTACAAACTTTGTACTAACTTATAATACCTGTTCCAACAGTGTGGCGCAGGGCTGAATAAAAATGAAAAAAATAGGAAAATTGGCAAGTTGTAAAGATCACAAAAAGATAAAGTGGAATCGAACACTTTTTTTATGGCATTATCTTTTATATAAAATATTTTAATAAAAAGTGTCGTATTAGAAATAAAACCTTTCAATATTTTTAAGTGGTTACTTTTTTTAACCAAAAAATACATCAATCACGGACATAAATCAACGTTCACCATACCATAATTTATGCTAATGAATTAACTCTCAAATTTCCTTTAATATGGAGAGTAGAATATCAAAAGCGGGGAATTGATACACATTCATCTACACGGTCGAAAAATACTGTTTTTTTTTTCTTTTATATAGGTGTAAAAATTATATGTTTCGAACTCAAATTTTTTAACACATTATTTTTAAGTGCAAGCATATAATGTTCATAAACTAGCATAACATGTTAGCGACATATATGTTAATATGTTAGAACATATTATGTTTGGGACATAAATTTTTTTTAATATAATATGTTTGGATGCAAACATATATTAATTTAGATATAGCCTATAAACATATGTTTTTAGAAAGAGAGACTAAGCTGCAAGTAAAAAAATGGAAGTAAGGTGTTTGTTTGAACAATACAAAGAATATTTTGTTTGGACCAATACTGAAAATATATATGCTTGAAGCAAAATATGTTTGGGAGTATATGTTACAGAAGCGATTTTTTGAGGGTGTAGTAGTGTATACATGGGTTATATATAAACTTTCATTTGTAGATATTTCCCTTAAAGACCCGCAGTACATAGAAAACAAATAGGAACATTCCCTATTCAGTACAATGACCATTCAACGAAGTTCCATCTAATGTCCACATAGGTTTATTTTTGATTATCCTGACTGTCACAATTGTTATAAAATTGATGTTTGATATATCGAATGAAAAGTGAAAATAATTATATTCCCCACATTCACACACGCACACACACAAATCACTCATATGTCATAGAAGAAAATTGCCGACTATACAAATACGCATGACAACATTTCTAGTATTGATCGATGTTTTTTCCCCACATCACGTGGTGGATAACATTTATGTCTCGTTACTTCGATAAGCTTTCTTTAAATCACTCTATTTGATGTCTTTAAGGGTAGTGGTATTTAGCCTAGTTATCTGATTAGCCTTGATAGAGCTTTAACTAAACTAATTACTATATACAAATTGGTCATCAATTTAAGTGGTATTGGCTTTTTAACTTAAATATAATAATAATAATTCTATTTTATTTCAAAAAATATCGAATTAAGCGATTTTATAAATAAAAAATGAAGAAAATTAGTCTTACATATCAAAATTAAATATTCAATGAAAGAAGAATTTTCTTTCTTCCGGGAAACATATATAGACAAAGTTTTTCTTTTTTCTCTTAAAGGCGGTACCATGTTCGATTTCGCTGCGGATTTATACAACCAAAAAATGGGCAAACTTTAGCGAATTTTTTCATTAGTGGTACTTTGTTTTTTTTTTTGCGAGTTTGAAGACTGACGTTTATAGCAGGGGCATTTGCAATGTTAATTAAGAAATATTTTTTATTAAAACATATTTGTAGTGGGTTCTATAACGCAAGCACGCGATATATTTTTGTTCCGAAAATATACAAAGGAATAAAGAGTTAGCGATTCATTGCCTAAGAAAAATAAAATGTCAAATTGATAGAATAAACTTAAATATTGGTTTGATATTGAGCTATTTTTAGTTTATATGTATTTTCATAACAAATTATTTCCTAAAATAATAAATGCTAATTTTCTTCTTTTTTTTAATAAGGCGAAGTATGTGTTGCGTGGTGTAATAATTAATTAACATCGCTCCTCTTAATAGCGTCCCTGCTACCTAATTAAACACACTTTCTATGTGTGAATAATGATTTCTATAAATTTTTCGAGAATGAAATAGTACCGGCCCTTAAAACAATATTTAAGTAATTAAAAAGATTAGAGACAATCATTTAAATCGCCTTAAAGGTCGGTTAAATTGTTGTCCAAGATAATTCATGGATTCATCCCCGTTTCGAAAGCGCGACACTAACAAAGTTTGTCAATTGGTGGACTATCCCCTCTCAATAAATGCTATGACAATTTCTGAATGTTTCAAAGGCTCTCTCTAAAGTGGTGTCCCCATAATAAGAACCCTTTGACTCTTGAGCTACTACTCGTAAAAAGAGGAGATCCCACCTTGTGATTTGCGGGCTAAACATGAGAAATAAGTTCATCACCTGTGGTACCGACTGCGTACCAAAGGGACTTGAATAGTCCAAGTGAACCTAAACTAACAAGGTGCTGCAAATTATGCCCACCTAACCTACAATGATTGTGTTAGAATTTAACCGCGGATCAAAGGTGATCCTCAGTACAAGAAAAAATATCTTCCCTCGGAATGAAATTTATCAAATTAAAAACTCCCCTTTCTTACACAAAGTAATATCTTTAAGATAAACTTACCGACTCTTTAATGGACAAAACTCTTTAACGATTGTCCCTAATCATTTTATGGCTTTTATAAGAACATTTGCAACGGAGGAAAATGCTGCTTTTCTAAAATTTAGGACAGTTGGGGTTGAAAAGTGGATCCAGATTTCCCCCTTGTCTCATGGCCAATTTACATACATATAACTTACTATTATTCGAATGTTGTGCTCTCTTGGGGACTCTGAAGTCCCTAATCGAATTTCCTAATTGTTGTTTCCAACTTGGGCCAAGTCTCGAATCACCTCTTCACCGAGTCTCTTTAGTAAAGTGTAGTGAACTCATCATCTTCAAAACACGCCCTACATACACCATCCTTGCTGCCTAGCTATTCCGCGCCAGATTATCCCAGATATTCTTGACGGCCTTCCTAATGTCGTCATTACTTTCCTGAAAAGATATCAGACTTTGTTCTCTCTGTTCTGGCTCCACGTAGTATTTTTCATCATCCTCCGATCGTTGCCATTGGTCACGCCGCTTTATATGTCTTTCGTGTCCATTCATCCCATTCATATGCGGCTTTGAAGTTCTCCAAGATCACTTCCTATGTGTTTCTAGCCTTTTATTCGCCAGTTCATATGGCCTTTGGTTTCTTCCTTATTCTGAATGTCCAGCACCCATTTGATGCGGATCCGCCGAATTCCAAGTATTCGTTTATCGATGTCTTTTTGCATTCTAATAGGTTCGCGATCGAACCGTAATTAGGAACTTTGAGGTCTGGACGCGAGGCGTCCAGTCCCTGTTCTCTTTCCATGTACACCAGGAAAGGAATTATTGATCACCTCAAAACATGTTTTAAGGAACATGCGTTTTCGCAACCATGTTTTATTTTCTCCGGAAATCATGTATCTGGATTTTCGGCAAGCAGGTTATATTTGACGAGAAAATAACATTTTAGTGACAAACATGTTGCATGTGTCACCATTTACAAAAATACATTTTGCTCTTTGAAACATGTTTGAGGTGATTCATATTCCTTCTCTGCGAGTGTATAAATATTAGTTCGTTGTAAAATCTCTTCTTTCAGTGTAGTTGATCGAGAAAAGATATCGTGGTAATCTGGGCTATTCCATAAATACTCCAAACCATCTTCTCAACCTGTCTAAAATTTAGTTCATGGAAAAAATCTTCCTTTCAGTGTAGCTGATTTATACCAGTCCCATGAAATATAAAATAACTTCAGTTAGTGGTTTATCTTTTTCTCAAATCTAAAGCTTTCATAAGTTCCATATGTTTAAGTAGACTCTGAAAGCCTTTGCTTTTCGCCTGCTAAAAAGATTTAAAAAATATGGGTGTGGAAATCGCAAACAGCGGTTCTTCCCAAGCTCTTTCCACAAACATTTTTATTCCATAACATAACACTATTCAACAATACAGTAATGAATCAAAATTAAATTGTTTTTGCCAATTAAAATATTGAAAAATTTACGTTATTTCTCCATTTTTGTTACTACCAGAATGCTGTATTCTTATTAGTTATAAGAACAGGACGGATCTTGGACGTTGCAACTAAAGCTGGATTTTGCTGTGCCCATATATATGGTTCTATTAAAATAGAATTGGCTTGACTGGTATGCGTTTTGATTGGCTATAGCCGCTATTTTATGTGTTGAAGACTACATATATAGAGCTACATGAGGCAGTGGGTTTAGTGTGTTTTGCTTACAAAACTGTTATGTTTCTGCGGCTTCGATTCTCCAGCTCTCGACAAAGGGTAAAAAATTTTATAAAATCGGAATATTTGTTTCTACATTATTTGCTAGTTATTAGTATAGACAAAAAGAGCTTGGACTAAGTATAATCACCATGGTAGTGAGAACTTAGCCAGAAAATCAAAAAAAAAAAAAAAATAATTGTTTGTTCTTTACAACAAAATTTTAAATTCCTTATTTAGTTAACGTTGAGAATACCAAATAATAGTAGTCTTCTTAACTTTATAAAACAATTGATACATATTCAACTTAATTATCAACAAGCCTTTTCAATTTACAAATATATTTACAATAAATATTAGATTTTGAATTCATTTCAATTGTTAGTGTGAGTAAGAATGATGGCATTTGGGCGAGCTTTTAATGTTTAGCAAATTAATGTTTAAAATTATATATATCGCGTGTTTTTTCCATTCATAACTTGGTTGTAGTTGCTAATCTTTTTTTATTGATTTCTTAGTTTGCTATAGTTGCATGCTCTATTGTGGTGGTAAAAGTATTCACGTGTTGATTTTTGCAACATTGCGTTTCAGATGATTATATATGAGCTTTAAGTACAAATTACGCTTGATTATGCACGTTTATGCCATATACACGCCGAAAGAGAATATAGATTAAAGTTGCTAATACGAATATCATGGCATTTGATAAGACGCTCTATTTTTTTATGAAAATAGAACATAATTTGGAATTCTTTTCAATATTGTATACAATAAATAACTGAAATTTAACAGTTTTATTTATTGTATACAATATTTTGAAAAGCAATCTTACTGTTCTTATTTCATTAAAAAAAATTAGGCGGTCTTATCAAATTCCATAGATATTTCTATTAAGAACTTTATCTATATTCTCTTTCGCGTGTATTATGGCATCAAACGTGCCATTACAAGCGTAATGTTACTTTAAAATCAATATCTAATCATCATGAAACATGTTGCAAAATCAAACACGCTGAATACTTTTACCACAACAATAGACATGCAACTATAGCAACAAAATTCATAAAAAAAAGATACAACTACAACCAAAGTTATGATGGAAAAACACGCGATTATATATAATTTATAATTTAAACATTAATTTGCTTAAACATTAAAACTCCCCAAAATGCCATCATTCTTACTCACACTACAATGAAATGAACAAAATCTCTATTTTATTGTAAATATATTTGTAATTGAAAGGCTTGTTGATAATTAGTTGAATATGTATCATTGTTTATAAAGTTAAGAAGACTACTATTAATTTGGTATTCTCAACGTTAACTAATAAGGAATTTAAAATTTGTTGTAAGACAAACAATTATTTTTTATTTTTTTGAATTTTCTGGCAAAGTTCTCACTACCATGCTGATATAACTTAGTTTCCAAGCTCTTTTGTCTTATACGTATTATACAAATAATGTAGAAACAAATATTCGATTTTTCATAAATTTTTTACCTTTTGTTCGAGAGCTGCGAGAATCGAACGCCGAACATACAGTTGTAAGCAAAACACTAACCCACTTGCCCTCATGTAGCTCTTATATGTTAGTCTTCAACACATAATAGCGCTATAGCATCAACGCATACAGTCAAGCAATTCTATTTATAGACCATTATATGGGCACACAAAAATCCACTTTAGTTGCAAACGTCAGATCCTCCTGTTCTTATAAACATATATAAGAAATACCAGTCATTCCGGTAAGTACAAAAATGGAAATAACGTAATTTTTCATAATTATTGCAAAAACAATTTTTTAATTTTGATTCAATTACTGATTGTTGTATAGTGTTATGTTTGGAATAAAAATGTTATTGTGCGAAAGAGCTTGGGAAGACCGCTGTTTTCGGATTTCCACATCCCATATTTTTTTAAATCTTTTTACAGCGAAAAAGCTAAAGGCCTTTCAGAGTCTACTTAAACATATGGAACTTATTGGAAAAGCTTAGTGATTGAGGAAAAGATAAAACACTACTGAATTATTTTTGATATTTGCATGGGACTGGTATCAATCACTACACTGAAGGAATGATTTTTTCCCAGGAAAAACTAAATTTTTAGACAGGTTGACGAGAATGGGTTTGGGAGTATTTATGGAATACCCAGATACCGATATTCTTTTTCCTCGATCACTACACTTGAAAGAAGCAGATTTTACACGAAACTAATATTTATTTACACGCCCAGAGAAAGGAATATGATCCACCTTCGAAACATTGCTTTCAAGAGCAAAATGTTATTTTTGTTATTGGTGACCATGTGCAACATGTTTTTCACGTAAAATGTTATTTTCTCAGTCAAATATAACTGCTTTGCCGAAATCAGATACATTTGATTCCTGAGGAAAATAACAATGCCCGTTGCCGAAAACCATTTCTTAAAACATGTTTGAGGTTGATCATATTCCTTCTCTGGGTGTACATGGAAGAGTGAACGGGACTGGACCCTCCGTCCCAAGACCTCAGTTCCTTATTACGGGCTTCGATCGCGAACCGTTATTAGAATGCAAAAGAATGATAAACGAATACTTGGAATTCGCGCGGGATCCGCATCAAATGGGTGCTGGGACATGTCAGAATAAGAAGAAACCAAAAAGGCCAATGAACTGGCCGATAAAAGCTAGAACACATAAGGAAAGTTGCATCTTGGAGAACTCAAAGCCCATATGAATGGTATGAATGGACAACGAAAAGACATTATTAAGCGGCGTTGGACCAATGCACGATCGGAATAAGGATGAATGAAAATACTTTACGTGGAGCCCAGACAGAAAAAGTCTGCGATATTTCTTTTTCAAGGAAAGTATGACTCGAACAGTTAGGAGGGCCGTAGAAATATATCTGCATATTTCTGCGCGGAATAGCAGCAAGCAGAGGATGGTGTATGTAGGGGCGTGTTTTTTGAAGATGATGAGTTTTCACTACCTTTACTAAGAGACTCGGTGGAAGAGGTTGACGAGGACTGGCCCAAGTTTGGAAACAAATTAGGAAATTCGTTAGGCGGACTCAGAGTCCCCAGAGAGCACAACATATCGAAATAATAGTAGTTATTGTATGATTTAATTGGCCATGAGACAAGGGGGGAAATCTGGATCCATTTTCAACCCAACGCTGTCCTAAATTTTTAGAAAAGCAACATATTTCCGTCCGTTGCAAATGTTCTTTAAAAGCCAATAAAATGGATTAGGGACAATCGTTAAAGAGTTTGTCATAAAGTCGGGTATAATTTTATCCTAAAGATATTACTTTGTAAGAAAGGGGGAGTTAATTTGACTAAAATTTTCATTTCCGAGGGGAAAATATTTTTTCTTTGTACTGAGGTTCACCTTTGAATCGCGTGTAAATTCTAACACATCATTGTTAGGTTACGGTTATGGGCATATTTGCAGCCTGTTAGTTTATGTTCCACTTGGGACTATTCAGTCCCCTTGTGGTACCAGTGGTCCACAGCTTGCATTGAACTTATTTCTTATGTTTTAGCCTAATTCACAAGGGATCTCCTTTTTTACGGAGTATAGCTGCAGTCAAAGGGTTTTTACATTATGGAGGACACCACTTAGGATGAAGCTTTGAAACATTCAGAAATGTCAATCAGCCATTATTGAGAGGGCATAGTCACACCATTGACAACTTGTTAGTGTCCGGCTTCGAAACGGGGGATTTGAATCCAATGAATTATCTTTTGGAAACAAATTTTACCGACTTTTAAGCGATTTAATGATTGTCTCTAATCTTTTTTAATTTACTTTTAAATATTTTGTTTTACGGCCGGTACTATTTTTCATTCTTGCGAAAAATTTTTTATAGGAAATTCATTATTTCACACATTTAGAAGTGGTGTTTATTTAAGGTAGCAGGGAGCGCTATTTAAGACGGTCGAGCCGATGTTAAATTAAGTTTATTACAACCCAAACGCACCACACCTACTTCTAGCCTTAATTAAAAAAAGAGAAGAATTTAGCATTTATTTATTTTAGGAAATAATTTTGTTATTGAAAAATACAATATAAATCTAAAAAATAAGCTTCACTATATCAAACCAATATTTAATTTATATTTATTTCATTTGACATTTTATTTTTTCCTTAGGCAATTGATCTGCCCTACTCTTTGGATCCTTGTATATTTTTCGAACAAAAATATTATCCGCTGCTTGCGTTATAACCCACCAAATAGTTTTAATAAATTAAAATTATTTCTTAATTAACATTGCAGAAATGGCCCTTGCTATAAACGTCAGTTTTCAACTCGAAAAAAAAAAACAAAGTACCACAAATGGCAAAAAATTATCGCTAGTTTTTGCCCATTTTTTGGTTTGTGTATGAAATTCGCAGCGGAAATCGAACATCGGTACCGGACCTTTTAGAGAAAAATAAGAAAAAAAAAACCTTTGTCTTTTTTATTGTTCCCGGAGAAGAAAATCTTCTTTATTGAATTATTTAATTTGTAGTAAACTAATTTTCTCTCATTTTTTATTTATAAAATCCGTTATTCGATATTTTTTTGAAATAAAATAGGAATTATTATTTATTTATTTTTAGTTAAAAAGCCAATTACCACTTAAAATTGATGACCAATTCTGTATAATGTAATTAGGTATTAGTATTAAAGCTCTATCAAGGCTAATCAGTATAACTAGGCTAAAATACCACTACCCCTTAAAGACATCCAAATAGAGTGATTTAAAGAAAAAGCTATCATAGTAACGACATAAAATGATCCCACCACGTGATCGTGCGGGAAAAAAACATCGCATCAAATACTAAAAATGTTGTCATGCCGTTATTTGCTATAGTCGGCCAATTTTCTTCTATGGACATAATGAGTTGATTTTCGGTGTGGTGTGCGATGTGTGAATGGTCGGCGGATTTATATTATTTTCACTTTTCATTCGATATATCAAAACATTCAATTCTATAACAATTGTGGACAGTCAGGATAATCAAATAAACCTAATTGTGGACATTAGACTGGAAAACTTCGTTTGATATGTCATTGTACTTGAATAGGGAATGTTCCTATTTTGTTTTTCTATGTTACTGCGGGTCTTTAAGGGAAATATCTACAAATTGAAAGTTTTATTATATAACCCATGTATACACTACTACACCCTCAAAAAATCGCTTCTGTAACATATACTCCACAAACATTATTTTGCTTTCAAGCATATATATTTTTCAAGTATTGGTCCAAACAAAAAATATTCTTTGTATTGTTCAACAAACACCTTAAACTTCCATTTTTTTTACTTGCAGCTTAGTCCTCTCTTTCTAAAAACATATGTTTATAGCGCTATATTCTAAATTAATTATATGTTTGACATCCAAACATATTTATATTTAAAAAAAATTTCAATGTCCCAAAACATAATATGTTCTAAACAATTAACATATTATGGTCGCTAACATGTTATGCTTAGTTTAATGAAATTATATGCTTGCACTTTAAAAATTTTTTTAAAATGCTGTTAAAAATTTGAGTTCGAAAACATATAATTTTTACACCTATATAAAAGAAAAAAGAAAAAATATTTTCGCCGTTAGATGAATGCTGTATCAATCCCCGCTTTTGATATTTCTACTCTCCATATTAATAGGAAATTTGAGAGTTATTCATTAGCATAAATTATTGGTATGTGTGTAACCGTTGATTTATGTCCGTGATATGTATGTATTTTTTGCGTTAAAAAAAAGTAACCACTTTTAAAATATTGAAAAGGTTTTATTTCTTAATTACGACACTTTTTATTTTAAAAATTTTTATATAAAAGATAATTGCCATAAAAAAAGTGCTTCGATTCCACTTTTATCTTTTTTGTGATTTTTACAATCTTTGCCAATTTTCCCTATTTTTTTATCATTTTTATACCCTGCTCCACACTGTGGAACAGGGTATTTATTAAGTAGTACAATGTTTGTAAACGCCAGAAGGAGACGAGATTAGGACAACATGGTGTCTTTGGCCAATAATGCTCAGGGTGAGGTCCCTTGAGTCGATATAACCATTCTCCGTCCGTCCGCTCTGTTCTGTGAAACACATTTTTGTGCATCAATCTAGGTTCGCAATTTTAAGTTCCAATCGCCTTCAAATTTGGCACATATTCCTTAATTGGGTCAAGATATAGAACCCTTTGATTTTTTGGAAGAATCGCGTTCAGATTTAGATATTAGCTCCATTATATATCTTCGCCATATGCACTAATATGGACCAGCCAGCCAGAGTTTTATAAACGATTGCTTGAAATTTTGTACAAACATTAACACCCGATATGGACTTATATGCCCAGAAGCCAAGAGTTTTGGCCCAATTGGGTTGAAATTTGGCACTAGCGAGTACAATTAGTAATATAGTCATGTGTGCCAAATTTAATTGAAATCGGCTTCAGATTTTAGATATAGCCCTATCCATATATATGTTTTTCTGATTTCGACAAAAATTATCAAATATACCAACATTTTCCTTGTTAAATCGCCACTGCTTAGGTCGAAAAAGTTGTAAAAATGACTCTAATTTTTCCTAAACTTTCTAATACATATATAATCGAGCGATTAAATTCAATAAATATAAACTTTGTGAATGGTTTCCTTAAAATTGCTTCAGATTTAAACGTTTCCCATATTTTGTTTACTAAAAATTGTGTTCCACCCTAGTGCATTAAGCCGAAATTTGAGTCTATAGATTTTGTAAAAGAAAAAAAAATGTCTATCAAAATTCTGTTCCAAGATCGAGTGATATTTAAATGTACTGTATTTGGGACAAACCCTTTATATATTAGCAAACAAAACATTTGACGGGATGTTGATATGGTATCGAAAATTTAGATCTACAAAGGTGAAACAGGGTATAATTTATAGTCGGCCCCCGCCGACTTTAGACTTTCCTTACTTGTTATAATTATTATGAATTATTTGTACATAAAATTTTGTTTTTTTATTTTTGTATATTCGTTTTCTAAGGGGATATTTGCCATAGTAGAATAATTATTTATGCATCCCGTTATTTACCTTTTATTGGTAATAATAGAATATGTTTATTTACTTCTTTAAGGTAGTTAAGCGTGTATAAATAATGAATGTCTCATTAATTAGATTGTAGATTTTCAGCGGGGTTCACCCTAATGATAAAACGCGGGTTGCCTATGAATTTCGGGATTGGGCAACCCATAGTGTTGACCAATCTGCCAAACTGACAGATTTATTCGTAAAGCTTGACATTTTTGAATTATTATCCTACTCATAAACGTTTTGACAAAAGATTCATCTTTGTCCAAAAAATGGATTTAAATCGTTGAATATGTTTTCGTAGCGATTAATTTTTACAGCTTTCGATGCTGGATTAACTCAGATATAACAGTTGCATCTCTTTACTTTAATAATTTCTTATGTACGTTAATTAAATGAACGAAAAAATATTGAACTCCAATTTTTTTTCTTCAATCTTCGAAATTTTTTAACAAGTGCAAAAAATTAATTACGTCAAATAAATGTTCTTAAATTTGTGGAAAAATATTTATTTATATTTCTTGGTGGGTTCAGTGTTTTTTGAGCGTGATACAAACACATGCAAAAGTGTATAGATCGGGAGGTTTGAGAATGTGGGTTACAGGTGAATGATCACATTTCTTCGCCAAGTGGGATCGATGGGACATATATTGTCTTTTTTTAAGGATGTTCCAAATTGTGGAGACTACACCCTTTATTCTAAAGCATATAGATACACAATTTTTTCTTCTAATATGCGTAGATACAGTTAAGAAAAGCAAACAAAAGGAATCCGGCCAAAAACAGTACTTATACGCCCAAAAACCTCATCCCATAAGTAAATATTTACCCAGAAACGGTCCTTTTTACGTCCATAATACTGTCCACACTTTGATGAAAAAAAATATTGCATTGGTTTATAATTGCGGATATGGCAGCTAATACAAAATTTCATACATCCATGGAGACCAACTTTCAATTCCGATAGTTCAGCCAAGAGGCCCATAGACTTTAGGGGAAAACACCTCAGCTTTCACACACAAAAAAAACATTATGTCGATATCTTTAACAATTTAAAACTTGCGGAATTATTTCAAAAATGCGATTTGGAACCTCTATGTGTCGTATACCGCATTAATTCTTATAGAGTTTTTCGCCAAAAATCCAACCAATATTGTTCCACAACCGCCGTATTCGCCTGATTCAGATCCATATGATTTAAGGCTTTTCAGTAAACCGAAGCGACAGTTGCGGGGAAACTATTATCAGTCAATTTATGACATTAAAAGCGAATCGCTACGCCCTTCAAAGGGTTTTATTTTTTGCGGACGGGCGGATTACTTTGAGGGGAACGAAAAGTACATCCATAAAAAAAGTCAGCTAAGAATAGCTGTCGGTGCCAGCTTTAATATTTTTGTAATTCTTGGTCTACAACAATTTGTAAAATATTTAGAATGTTATCGAACGCATTTCCAAACTACCTAATATTCTAAAAAGCTTCCAAATGCGACCAGCAATCATTTTATTTGCTGTTATGCCTTAATTTAAGAATGAGATTTTTGACTAAATATATGACAATAT
>PGFW01056202.1:6354-18331 GCA_003123925.1 Haematobia irritans | reverse complement strand
CTATAGAATATAAAGTTCTTTGTGGTATATAAAATAGAAAAAAAAAACTATGGCAGAAAAAGTATCAAAATCTGCTATTGTAAAGACTATAAGAAAATGGAAAATAATCAAAATTTGTATCAATACAATATCTTCAATAAAAAATGACAATAAGGAATGGATGAGTAAGGTATTTACTAAAAGTGGAAATTAAAGAAAAATAATAAAATTTAAAATTGTGGTAAGACATCTCAAAACAAAGAGGTTGTACGAAAATGAGTGTGCGAGCGGGTGAGCAACAATAATATAGTTTTTAGTATGGCAACTTAAAAATCGGAGTCCTTTATCCAACGACAGTATTAGTTGTCCAATATGTCTCTTAAAGTGATTTTCGTCTTTAGAAAGCTTGGCTACAGGATTAGTTTGTCTGTTCTTGTGAATAGTTTACTCAGCGACCAAAAATGATTTGTTTCGAAAAATATATGTAGGCAGAGCCGATAAATTTTTTACACCTTAAAATATTTTAATTTTCGTTTTGCTTTTTGATACTCATTCATCTCAGTTTATACCATAAAACAAAAACTCTTATACGCTATAATTTGTTTGAGGAGAAAATTGATATTGCTTGTACATCCAAAAAAATATTATAATTTTTTGGTCTTCAATCACGATATTCATGTTATCCAATTCATTTTTAATTGAAATGTCTTCAATGCAAAACGAACTGATAGTACCAATTAAAAAATTAATTTAAAGCAATAACCTCTATATGCCCAATTTTTTTGCCATCTGAATGAATATGTTCAATGTTAACGACACGAAAGCAAGAAAAAAAGCAAGAAAAGCCTCTTGAATAGTTTCAAATAATCTTTGGTTTTTATTGCCCATCTTTACTAAAAGCTTCCTTATTAAATGAAGCGGGCTTGGGCATTAGAGTAACCTCTAATTAATTGATACTATTTACATCGTTGTGATTGATTTTTGTTTCAGTACACAAACTTCTGTGTGAATCAATCAAATTTTTAATTTAATATATTTTTACAACTCAATTAAATCTTTAATTGGAAAAATTTTCCTTGATTTTTTATTAGATGTATAACATTAAATAATCACGAAGTTTGCGGATTCGCCGAAGTATCAGAAATGGGGGCGAATATTGCAATTATTTTCCTGCAATTGAAATATTAGGGCTTTTTAGCCTACGCATCCCTCGTCGTAATGCAATTGTAAAACAATAATTTCTTCAGTTGGAGTGAAGAATTTTAACAAGATTTAATATATATGATATTTATTAATATTCAAATTACTCTTCGCCATAACAACAATAGCTGAAAAAATCTGTGGTATGGCTATGGCAAACGTAGGCAGATGCTATGTGAAGGAGCAAATAGAAAAGAAAACGTCTCTTTGAAGGGAAATGAGCAGAAGTAAACGTTGGAAATTTAACTCTTTCCCATTTAGATTGCAAAAAAAAAACTGCTGCATCAGTATTTCCTGTTGTTTTTTGAAAAGTTTTTAATAACAAACCAACTATTCATTAGCCATAACGAGACGACGTGATGGAATTATCAAAACAAAAGAATAACAAAGACAATAGAAAATAGCATTCCCCTTAAGAAATGAGATCGTAGAAGAAGTCTTCTCTCTCAACACTCAAAATTTTATTTCAGTTTACTTGTAATATTTAGATTTCAGTTTAAAGTTTGATATTGCTTAGGATTTAAAGGCAATTCGAAAGGTTGGCTTCAAGGGGAAAAAATTCTTACTGCGGCGTTTTTAAATATTTAAAACAACAAAAAAAAGGTTAAATTACCCATGAAAAATGTGAAAAAGCGAGTTAAAACAGAACTTGCTGGTATAGTTACAATAAATACAGAAAAAAAATATCACCAACATATTTTCTATTAAAAAATTAAATTGAAGCTCGAAACTTTTTCAATTTAGGCAAATTAGATTGATTGCAATAAATTTTTAATGTACTAGCAAAGCATTAAGTCAGATAATTTGAAATTTTTAATTAAAAAATATCTGGCACAACGTTTTTATCAAACTCCTGAAACTACCTAAATTAAAAAAAAAATAAACATTATTAGAATGTTTTCTTTTTTTTTTAATTTAAATAACCAATTTATCCAATTATCAATTATTTTTCGAAGGCTTTATGGAAAGATACTAGCTTAAGAGCAGTATACAGGTCCAGGACGTGTATAGATTTGTATATCTGGCTATTTTCTTTCAATTGCGCTCTTGATTAACCAGTTCCTTAAATCTATATCTGTCCATAAAACTGAAACAATAATTGTTCATACATTAGATATAAGATTGGACGTCAATTGCCCGGGTTCGGTATCAGCAACTGAAATATAATAAGCAACGATGAGCCCGTCGTTAAAAAACTAAGGAAAAACACGACTAATTGTACGGCGTTAGAATTGGTTGTTGTATGCCTGAAACCACAGCTCAAAAAAAGTAACTCGTCTATTTCACTAAAGCCAATTTAAACTTTATATTAGTTCATAGAATCGATTCATGTTTGCGGAAAAGTTTACTTTACTCAAATAATTTTTTGTCGTACGTTAGTTAAATGACACTAAAACAACAAGAAAAATTATACAAAAATAAGCATAAAGGTTTCCTATATTTCGTATTTTCTCACAAAATAGTTCATTATTTCGCTTAAATTTTGTAAATTTTACCAAAAAATGTGTCCATCATGAACTTGCGGTATGCACATAAAGCAATTCTTGCAATTTTGAACTCCAAAGACTTTCTCTTAAAATACAAAAATTTTCTTTAACAACGTGCAAAAACTTAGTAGTCTAATACAATTTTCTCTGAATTTGTCGAAAGAAATATTTACTTATTTTTACCATATTCGGAGTGATGCCAGCGCTTGTAATATACTGTTTAGTAATTTTAAAAAAATTTTCTAAAAATTATAATTTTTAAGAACTTAATCGAAAGTTATCTTTCCGGTGGTTCACTCGTTTTTTCAGTGCAGTTTCTGTAAATTGTCACAGTTTTAGTTGGACTGTAGTAAACAAATAAGCATTGTTCGACGTCTCACCACTTAGCGTGAATTCTAACAAAGTTAGCTGTTCTAAACAATTAAATTTCGCTGTTGTGCATTACTATGTCAACAAAACGAAATAAAAATAAGATTAGGGACTTGATAAGTTATATGATAAGCATGATGTACAGTGGGAGAAAAGATGAATTCAATTGTAAGAGAAAATTTCCCAATATGTTTTCTCATAGGAGTTAGCCATAAAGGGCCCAAATCGAGTTATCTCTCCCAGCCAGATCCCTATACTGTAAAGGCTGGAAAGGTTCATTCGCCCGACCGAAACATGTACAGTCCAGGCGTGTATAGATTTGTATCTGGCGTTTGCTTTTCAATGGCTCTATGAACATGTTCCTTAAATCCTAGTAATCTGTCCAATAAAGCTCGAAAAATAATTGTATAATTGGATATTAATGGCATTTGGACGTTCAATTGCTGTTTCGTATCAGGCTAACATGAAAAAATTAACAATTTAGTGCATACAATCAATTTTTATTCTTAATCAACATAAAAAAAAAAAAACAAAAATCAGTTTAAGAAACGAGTTTCTCAATCGACATTAAGTAAATTGAAATTTTCGATGAAAAGAATAAATTTTTTTATTCAAATATTTATGTTAGTCAATAAAAACTGTGATTGATACTATCATTTTCGTGAAGAGCATATTCAATTAAAAGTTCGTGGAAGACATTTCAAATTAAAAAGTTACTTGGATCAATCTGAATTTCGTCATTGAATCAGAAAAACAAGTATTGGTGTTTAAAGAACATCTTTCGTCGAGGATATTTTGGAAGTGATTAATGTTGGTCTTTTAGAACCAACTATCCATTTTTTTCTTACTTGCGGTTAATAGTCGATGTCCTCATTCCAGAGTACGCTAAAGTCGACTTAGCGTGTTTGTTGGATTTCCGATTGTGTTTTATTCGGATTTATGTGAATATGTACTGTTCAAAGATTTCGAAATTCTATTGGACACTTCTATCCAAAAATTTGGTTAATATTTTGTTACTTAGCCTGTACTAGACTTTTTTAAAAAAGATGTCCAATCCAAAAAGGGAAAAAGCTTTCTTTCGGTTAAAGTGGCTAAGCCATTTTTATGTTCTATTATCACTGATTTTGAGTTCGTACATACTAAAACAAAATCTATTAATAAATAGTGATTTTAAGACGAAAAAAAGGGAATTTCTATCTTATACGGAATTTTTGACGAAGAAGTTCCAAACAAAAACTTTTGAAACGTGTTCCCTTTAAATTCACTTCTTTAGACTTAGCGTACTTTGAATGATAGCCAATCGAAGATCTTCCGCTAAATTAATTTAATTAAAAACAGTTTTAAGAGTGTACAATAAAACGGATGCCGATTTTTCTAACGCCCATCTAGCAGAATCAGTCCAATCCCGGCTGGTACATATAACAACGAACTTATTTAATTACAACCCAACCTAAATTATTATTAACACTACACTGAAAAAAATAATATATGTCTGAGCGCCAAAGATTTGATTGTCCTATAAAATACGAATGCAACATTTTGCTATAGTGTCAGAAGACACATTTCTCTTAATATAAATTTTTTTCTTATTCAAAAAATCGATGCAACTTTTTCAAAGTGAGACTATGTTGTCTCTTATAATTAATGTAGTATTTACCTTAAAAAGGTATCATAACATGAAAGAAACATTTTTGGGCGAAGGTCAACTTGACCTGTAAAATTCTGCAAAAAATCTTTAAAATTAAATCGACAATTTGTCTTTAAATTGTTGTCTTTTATCCGATCTTGCCCTACAAAGCAAAATAAAATCGTTTAAAAATAGGACATGTTTTTCACAACACTTTATTTTAAACAGTTTTTGTACTTTGAAAGCATAGCATACTTTCTACTCGTAAGTCAAATCTGAATTTGTAAATAAAGTTGTCGTTAACTTGTTTTAAGGACTTTTGACTAAGCATATGAAGCAAAAAAAAAGCTGAAAAAAGCGAAAAATATAAAACTTGCTTCCTAAACAAGACACAAAAACACAAATTTAACGAGAGAATGTCTTAAAAGTTATCCTTACTGAAATCTCGCTTCTTATTGGCTCGAATCAATACCAAAACTTATTAAATAAAGACAAAATATCTTTGTAACCGGCATGCGCTTTTTTTCAGTGTAGAGAAAGAATATGATCACATGTTTTCAAGAGCAAAATGATATTTTTCTTGGATAGAGAATAGTGGAACATTTTTGGCGCACTCAGGTCGAAAACCATTGTTGTAGTTAGACCTATATTTACCTGTTTATTTCTCATAATTCATTTGATCTGTAAATTATATAAATAAATTAAATAGATACATTTTTTGCGCCACTAAAATACGTTCTGTTTTTCCACAAAACTGAAATGGCTTGCCGAAATCAGATTCATAATTTCCAGAAGTAACAGTTGTGGAGATATTTTTGATGGTGAGCCATATTCCTTCCCCTGGCGTACAAAAAAAAATAACATAAGTTGAAATAAATGGAAATTTAATTTATAATAATTAAATTGAATTCATTTTTTTAATTTACATTAATTAAAATCTAAATTAATCCAAATTACTGTAATATACGATTAAAAATTAAGTTAACCTAATAACATAATTATTTAATTATTCAATGCAATTGAACTTCTAGTAGACGGGTTATGAATGAGACTGTCACCCGATTAGTATGTTGGTACTTGGTTTAATGTGAAAGGACCTGTAAAACTATTTTCTTCCCTTTGCCACGTTCATAGACATGTATTCTGTATCATTAATACCTTGCCCAACCAAAATTATACAAACCTATTTCAACTCTTCTATCATTTTTAAAGCCGCTGCGTGACTGTTGTTTCTTTTTCTTTCCACTATATCTATATCCATATCGTGGCCGAAATTTATATTTGTCTATGTTCATCCATTCAGCCTCCAGATGAATCATTTTCAGCTCTATGTGTCTCTTTCTTTTTAACCACGTATATCGTGTGACAACAATCAAAACCACCACCAGAATTACTCCTGCTGCTCGTTCGCAATGCTCTTTGAGATTACCTTCGATTCGCATGGCGTTATATTGGCTTTGTTTCAAATCAACTGCCGCGAATATTTATTTTTTCCTCCCGCGCTTTTGTTGCCATATTTAGGTGTTTTATTTTTACAACTGATAAAATGAACATGCAGCAGGAAAGAATAATAGTAATATTATCTCCTTTTCTGTAAGAATCTACTTTGAGCAACAAAGAAAAGTTTTGTTTTTTGGGGGAGTAGGTCGTGTAGTGCAACATAAATGACGCATACTTTGCGTTTTGAAAATACATAATCATATCTTTTTTGTTGAACAATATTGTGGGATATAGCCATAAATTTAATATTGCCAAAATATAGTTTATGCATTGTCCACTTGTCTAGTATATTTTATGTTATATTGTTTCATTTTTGTATTGAAATAAAAAAATTATCGATTTTTTTTTAAAATAAAAAGGAAATATATAGTTATGGAAAAGTGATTTGATCCCCATCTTGAAATATAGGAGTAGTGCCAACATTCAATCATCTTAAAATGAATTTTACATAGGCTTGTCATGGGTCGAAAGTACCCATTGCCTTTGAAATTTGAACCAACGAATTCGAAACGCAACACACTTCAATGATCGAAGAAATTGTCAAAAAGAAATTTTTTACATGCTACCACGGTTGGCACTCGTGCCTAAAATAATCTACTAAAATTTGATGAACATTTTACCAAAAATCTACAAAATTTAGAAGAATCTCCTATTTTGAAGTGTTTTTGATCAAATTTCTTGTTAACTTCAAACACAATAAAGAACTTTTTTAAAAAAATTATATTCATTATTTGCAATATTATACTATAGAATATAAAATGTTGACATAATTTTCTATAGAGATAGAATTTTGACAAAATTTTCTATAGAAATAAAATTTTGACTAAATTTTCCAAAGAAATAAAATTTTTACAAAATTTTCTATAGAAATAAAATTTTGACAAAATTTTCCAAAGAAATAAATTTTTGACAAAATTTTCTATAGAACTAAAATTTTGACAAAATTTTCTATAGAAATAAAATTTTGACAAAATTTTCTATAGAAATAAAATTTTGACAAAATTTTCTATAGAAATGAAATATGACAAAATTTTCTATAGAAATAAAATTTGACAAAAATTTTCGTATAGAAATAAAATTTTGACAAAATTTTCTATAGAAATAAAATTTTGACATAATTTTTAAGAGATACAAGTTTTGACAAAATTTTCTGTAGAAATAAAATTGGATAAAATTTTCTATATAAATAAAATTTTGACAAAGATTTCTATAGAAATAAAAATTGACAAAATTTCTATTAGAAATGAAATATTGACAAAATTTTCTGTAGAAATAAAATTTTGAAAAAATTTTCTATATAAATAAAATTTTGAAAAAACTTTCTATAGAAATAAAATTTTGACAAAACTTTCTATAGAAATAAAATTTTGACAAAATTTCCATAGAAATAAAATTTACAAAATTTCTATAGTAATAAAAGTTTTACAAAATTTTCCCATAGAAATAAAATTTTTGACAAAACGTTGCTTATAGAAATAAAATTTTGACAAAAATTCTTTCATTAGAAAAATTTCATTTAAAATTTTACTTCTATAATTTTTAATAATGTTTATTTCTATAGAAAATTGGAAGATTTTATAAACTTTTTTGTATAGAAAATTTTGTCAAAAATTTTTATTTCTGAGAACATTTTTTCAAATTTTTATTTCTATAGAGAAAATTTTTTTAATTCGTATTTATAGAAAATTTGTGTTAACATTTTATTTCTGTAAAAATTTTTGTCAAAATTTTATTTCTATAGAATATTTGTAAAATTTTTATTGTCTATAGAAATTTTGTACAAAATTTATGCTTCTATAGGAAAATTTTGTCAAATTTTATCTCTATAGAAAATTGGTCAAAATTTTATCTCTATAGAAAATTTTTGTCAAAATTTTATCTATAGAGAATTTTGTCAAAATTTTATATCTAAGAAAATTTTGTCAAAATTTTATCTCATAGTAGAACATTTTGTGTCAAAATTTTATCTCTATAGAAAATTTTGTCAAGAATTTATTCTCTATTGGTATTGGTATTATTGGTAAAAGTTACACATTTTAAAAAATTCTGAACTATTTTTTGTGTATAATTTCTTCCCGTTTTTAGTTCATTTAACTAACCTACACCAAAAAAATTATGTAAGCCAAGAAAACTTTCTCAAAAAATTACAATCCATGAACTAAAATAGAATTAAATTGGCTTATGTGCCATATAGAGTTCACTTTCTTGTTGAGTGCATACTTTATGGGGTCCGGAACCAATATTTCGATTTGTTACAAATGGAATGACAAAGTTAGTATGCCCACCATTCTATGGTGGAAGGTATAAAAAGGTATTCGTTTTACCTTCCGATGTTCTAACGGTATTTTGAATAATACATATTTATCAAGCGAAGCTTTTTTCAACATTCTGAACGTTTCGCCATTAGTAAGTTCATTCAGTACAAAATATTAAATGGAACTTCATTGTTGAAAAATTTAATAGTAATTTGTACAAATTTACAGTCATACCAAAGTTGGAAAATTTTTTAAGTTTTACTAATTTTTCTCCTATGAATAGTCTAATTAATGGACATTAATAGACCCCCTTCCACTTTTCGATTGTACTACAATACATCCAACAAAGATGAAAATAATCTCTTTGTAATATTATTATTTATTTACCACTCGATAAATCATAATAATAATTTTTAATACACATTGAAATATTTAAAACAAATTGTTTCGTGCATCACGTTATGACGTTTCGCTATAGGAGTTTTTTTGTTGTGTACTTGTAAGAGTTATTTTTCATCGTCATCCCGAAATGTTTCCGGCTCTAAATTGCAGGGAACAAAAACCTAAACACTTTAGAAAATTTTTTTTCAAAATTGTTGAACGTTCTATATCTTCTATAATAAAATTTGTCAACGTTTAATTTTATACAAATCTTTTGTTAAACATTTTATTCTATAGAAAATTTGTCAAAATATTTTAATTTTCAATTGTATCTATAGAAATTTTGTCAAATTTTATTCTATAGAAAATTTTGTCCAAATTTATTCTTGACAAT
Source organism: Haematobia irritans (assembly GCA_003123925.1). Lineage (NCBI taxonomy): Eukaryota > Metazoa > Arthropoda > Insecta > Diptera > Muscidae > Haematobia > Haematobia irritans. The sequence continues at coordinate 9,139 of PGFW01056202.1, read as the reverse complement.
GTTCAATTTATTTCTATAGAAAAATTTTGTCAAAATTTATTTCTATAGAAAATTTATCAAAAATCTTATTTCTTATAATAATTGTGTCATAAAATTTATTTCTATATAAAAATTGTTCAAATATTTATTTCTATATAAAAATTGTGTCAAAATTTTATTTCTATATTAAATTGTGGTCAAAATTTTATTTTAAAAAAATTTGTCAATATTCTTTTCTTATAAAAATTTTGTCAAAATTTAATTTGGCTATTAGAAATACTCACAAATTTTATTTCTATGCAACATTTTGGTCAAAATTTTGTTTAAAATTATTTCTATGAAATTTGTTAAAAAAGTTTTATTTCTACTCGTATAGGAAAATTTTGTCAAAATTTAAATCTATAGCAGAATTTGTAAAAATTTTATCTTCTATAAAAAAAATCTTTGCCCAAAATTTTATTCTATAGTGAAACATTTTGGTTCAATATTTTATTTCTAGTCGTATAGAAAATGTTGGTCAAAATTTTATATCTATACAGAATTTTGTTAAATTTTAATTTCTATAAAAAATTTTGTCAAAATTTTATTTTCTGGTAGAAAATTTTGTTCAAAATTTTATTTCTGTAGAAAATTTTGTCAAAATTTATTTCTACACGAAAATGTTTATTTCTATAGAAAATTTTTGACAAAATTTTATTCTATAGAATTTTGTCAAAATTTACATTGCTATAAAAAATACTGTCAAAATTTTATTTCTATACCAAATTTTTGTCAAATTTTGTTAATTTTTATTTCTATAGAAAATTTTGTTAAAATTTTATTTCTACTCGTATAGAAAATTTGTCAAAATTTTAATTCTATAGAATTTTGTCAAAATTTATTTCTATAAAAAATTTTGCCAAATTTTTATTTCTATAGAAAATTTTGTCAAAATTTTATTTCATCCTATAGAAAATTTTGTCAAAATTTTATTTCTATAGAAATTTCATCAAAATTCTTATTTCTTATATAAAATTGTGTCAAAAATTTATTTCTATATAAAATTTGGTCAAAAATTTATTTCTATATAAAATTGTGTCAAAATTTTATTTCTAAAAAAAATTTGTCAATATTCTATTTCTATAGAAAATTTTGTCAAAATTTAATTGCTATAGAAAATACTGTCAAAATTTTATTTCTATACAACATTTTGTCAAATTTTGTTAAAATTTTATTTCTATAGAAAATTTTGTTAAAATTTTATTTCTACTCGTATAGAAAATTTTGTCAAAATTTTAATTCTATACAGAATTTTGTCAAAATTTTATTTCTATAAAAAATTTTGCCAAAATTTTATTTCTATAGAAAATTTTGTCAAAATTTTATTTCTACTCCTATAGAAAATTTGTCAAAATTTTTAATTCTATACAGAATTTTGTTTAAATTTATTTTTAAAATTTTGTCAAAATTTTATTCTGTAGAAAATTTTGTAAATTTTATTTCTGTAGAAAATTTTGTCAAAATTTTATTTCTGTAGAAAATTTTGTCAAAATTTTATTTCTGTAGAAAATTTTGACAAAATTTTATTTCTATAGAAATTTTTGTCAAAATTTAATTGCTATAAAAAATACTGTCAAAATTTTATTTCTATACAACATTTTGTCAAATTTTGTTAAAATTTTATTTCTATAGAAAATTTTGTTAAAATTTTATTTCTACTCGTATAGAAAATTTTGTCAAAATTTTAATTCTATACAGAATTTTGTCAAAATTTTATTTCTATAAAAAAATTTTCCAAAATTTTATTTCTATAGAAAATTTTGTCAAAATTTATTTCTATCCTATAGAAAATTTTGTCAAAATTTTATTTCTATAGAAAATTTTGTCAAAATTTTATTTCTATAGAAAATTTTCAAAATCTTATTTCTATATAAAATTGTGTCAAAAATTTATTTTATATAATTTGCAAATTATATAAAATTGTGTCAAAATTTTATTTCTAAAAAAAATTTGTCAAAATTTTATTTCTATAGAAAATTTTGTCAAAATTCTATTTCTATAGAAAATTTTGTCAAAATTTTATTTCTATTGGAAACTTTGTCAAAATTTTATTTCTATAAAAAATTTGTCAAAATTCTATTTCTATAGAACATTTTGTCAAAATTTTATTTCTATAGAAAATTTTGTCAAAATTCTATTTCTATAGAAAATTTTTTCAAAATTCTATTTCTATATAAAAATTTTTCAAAATTTTATTTCTGTAGAAAATTTTTTCAAAATGTTATTTCTATAGAAAAATTTTGTCAAAATTTTATTTCTATAGAAATTTTTGTCTAAATTTTATTTCTATAGAAAATTTTGTCAAAATTTTATTTCTATAGAAAATTTTGTCAAATTTTAATTTCTATAGAAAATTTTGCAAAATTTTATTTCTTTACTTATTTTTATTTTATTTACTCTCGAAATATTGTATACATTTTACTTGAAGTCGAATCGAGACCCAATATATCATACACGTTCATACGAAATTTTTAATATCTATGTGTACAAGGTATATATATTTTACACAGAAATATATGAGAAGAATTCCTTTTTTATCCGCGTGTTGTAAAATATTTGAATAATTATGCAAAATTATATTTTCCGTCTTAGCCATTAACAATTTATTAATTTTTTTCAAACATCTTCAGAAGTTATTCACCTCTTCGTGACAACATATGTATGTATCTCATCAAGATAATGTTTTTAATGGATGTTTTTAAAAAATCATTCCATTTAATTTGATGTGTTTTTGTATTAAACAAACTTTAGTGATCAAGTCATGCAA
>PGFW01056197.1:0-13269 GCA_003123925.1 Haematobia irritans | reverse complement strand
TTCCTAAACTTAAACAATTGAATTGTTTGCGACACTAATCGTATAATATGTTAGAATATATCTCATGGATTTGTGGGCATTGACTTTTTCATAAAAATTCCAATGATGTGTGGAATGCAAAACATCCATAACCTAAATTCTACAAAATTTCTGCGACTAAACATACACTTATGTTGTGATATCTTTAATTCAAAAGCCGAGCAGAGAGAGTATAGAGAAAGAAAAGAGATGGAAAGCGGGAACGTGGTCGACGTAAAGATATTCAAACATAAACACACAGGCAGATAGAATCAAAGCAAATAACAATTTATCTGCTGCAAACGCTTGTAGTGTTAATGTTGTTCGTGAAAACTGTTTATGATTAAGGCGGCACAAATATTAGAGTATGCTTTAAGTCTAAATATTATTATTAATTTGGAAATAGACATTTCGGATACCAGATAGAATCAGAACGATTTTGAAAAACAAAAACAGCCAGCGATATGTTTCGGCGATCGTTTATGTATGGTGTGGACGATTCGTATTTGTTATGCAATTTTGGCAGTTTTGGGCACAATTTTTTTCTTTGGTTCCGTTAAAAAGAAAATCAGGGGCTCTCATAAACACAATAACGAAAGGACACTACTACTCTTTAGAGGTTGGGACAGAAATGAGCGGCAGGCGAATACGTGCATTACACCCATTAATGTAACATTGTCCACTTATTACATGAAGGGGGCTCTCGTAACGGCAGTACACGAAACCTAAGATATAATGAAGCGGTGAACATTCAGTTCGAGTTTTAGCAAAATGTAAAGATGTGTAAAAAAGATTTAGTTCGTGACTATTATTAATCGAAAATAGTCAGAGGAGGACCGCATTAAATTATACGATAGCTTGAGTGCGCAAACATTATAAGTATTTAAAGTGGATATAATGCAAAGATACAACGATTGCGCGATGGGTAAATGCTAGTAAAAACATGTGTCACCCCTACTAAATTTATGTTTATATTTACTAGAAATTATTTATTGTAATGTTTCTGTTACTCGCACTCACAAGTTCTTCTTTTGTTAGAGTTTTTGAATATACCTTCCAAAATTTTTGAAAGTTTTGTACCTGTTTTTGGATTACAAATTGTTATTTTTTGCAATAAAGAAAATAATCATTTTATGCCAAAAATTCAGTCAAATTTCTGGTTATATCAAGCACTGTTACTAGACTGATAAATCATTAACTCACCCGACCGATTAAACGACAGTATTCATTATAAAAATTTAAATAGTATAAGGATTATAAATTGCTGTACAATTCAAAAAAAAAAGAGTGTTCGGCTCGGAGCAGGCGATTGAACCCACGTCCCTTTGCATGCAAGGGCAGACATTGCCTAACGCACTAGCCTCCTACGTGGGCAAAACAAATGGTAGTGTTTCCTGTTAAATAATGTTATGTTTTGACATGGCGCTTCGGTGGCTCTCTGCAAATATGGCTATAATAAATGTAAAATCTATATAAGCGATAATTAATCATTACTGGGTGACCTAAACACCTACGTAGTCCAGGGGATAAATGTATTGGCTTAACAAACTGTTTGGTCATCGGGTTCGATCTCTCCGTGCAGGCGGAAAGGTACAATTTAAAAAAAAATTAATAAAAGTGAAATAAGATTTATAACAACATTTAAAAAAAAAATTTTTAGTCTTACAGAGAAAAGGTGGCAAAGAACTTAAAATATTTTTCGAGAAGTAGTAAAATTACGAGTATGTTAGGAAATGAGCACATATCGTCCTTTGGGAAATAATTCTTCCAAGGCATATAAATATTCTTTGGGCTCAAATGCTTCCAAGCCATATAATATGTTCACACATAACAACAAACATATTAATGTTGTCGGCAGTATCAATTTAATATAGTGTTGCTTCGCTGCAAAATGTGTTTGGAAGCATATGTTAAAGAAGCGATTTTGTTTTGAGGGTGTTAGTGCGAAGCAATTTCTGATAAGAAGGCGCAGAAAAAAATCGGACGCACGTAAAATCGGAGGTTTGATGAACAAAACATTGACAAAGTAAACAAGACAACAACGTATCAACAGACAACGTAAATCAGATGGATAACTGGTCACCATGATTTACGATTCATATTTCAAAACATTTTTAATTTGACGTTTTCGATGCCTTTAAATGGCTTAATGTCGTCTTGTGGGGCTGCGGAGTTGCTCTCTACTGCGTGTTCAGTTAGGTGTCAACAAACTTGGTTCAACACCAATCTTTTTCAAATTGAAAAGACATTAAGAAATTAATAAGCAAAATAAAACTTAATAACAAAATAACAAATGTTGGCTTTTTAATTCCTCTACGTCCAAAAAAGTCGCTTTCTGTAATCATACAATATTGTTTGTATTGTTCAAAACATGATTATGCTTTCACCTAAGGGCATAACATCGGGTAGACAAAAAAAACTTTTATGGATTTTTCTTGTGTGTCCTTTTTAACATGGTTACTTCCATTGTGTTACCTTTTTGCTAGTCATCACTCTCTCGCTGTGTCTCCTTTCACGTAAAACAATAATGATGTTTATAGGCAATCATTGCATTTCTAAATTAATATATGTTGCCAGCCACCATAAGGCCGTAGAAGGCCTCCTGGGGAGAGGGGGCTTTAGACGCCGGCCAGAAGAAATAAAACAAGCCCAGGCCAAAAAAGCGTCCGCCAAAAAAGTAAATGAAAATTGCGCTCTTTTGGTGGGACTTCCCGCGCAACGTGGAATAGGCTAATAAATTTCGACGAATGAGAACGCATGGAATTTAACATCGGTAAGTTGTTCATAGGACCGGAGGTCCTCCCATCTACGCAACAGCGGTCGCTTGCAGCTGCAAGTTTGCACACTTCTTTAGGTGTGATCCGAAATTCCAATGTTTTGAATGTATAGTTAACAAAATTGCTGTTATATTTTGTCAAATGAAAGTTAATATTTATAATTATTTAATGGATGTCTAATGCTTGTCGCGAACGTTTTGGACCTCAGAAATATTTTTATAAATTCACAGGTTTTTCGGAATGATTATGAAAGTTTTTTTCGACAAAATTTAAATTATTTGGTAATTTTATGAATTCCACACTTCGTTTTTAAGGTATTTGACAACAAATAGTCTTAAAATTTTCCTATTAGAAATATGAAAAAACCAATCTTATAAAAAATGAAATTTAAAGAACTTGCCTGCAGGTAGTTAAAAATAAAGACACATTCATTGGGAGTTACATCTTTCTGGAAGTGCTTTTAAAAGTTGGATGCCTACTTGGAAGAACTACCAAATTGTTTTTCTGGAAACTGTGTGGACTACTTTTGAGTTGCTTTAATTAAGTAAATTTAATTTTTCGAAGTTAATTTATGATGGTCTAATTTTTTTATCATAATTAAATGAAATTAAAGACATTAATTGTGAAATATAAAGTAAAATGAAAATATAAATTTTCTTAGGCTAGGGGGCTATAGCCCGCCCTAGGGCAAAATTGTCAAGCTACGCCTAAGGCAGCCGACACATATTATATTAAAAAATGTTAAGTGTCCCAAAACTAATACATTCTAACAAATTAACCAATATATCGTCGCCGCAAATATGTTTATGTTCGTCATATGAACATGATAAGTGCCTTTATGCACTTAAAAAATTACAGTAGTGCTGTAAATATTTTGAATTTCCGAAGACATGACCAAAGTTGTTACATGCGGAAACAGAAACAAAAACAGTAAGAACTTAAAAGCATAACCTACTTTTAGCAGCCGATGACGCAAAAGATGCAAAAAAAATCTGAGTAGCTATCCGTCTCTATGACAACCGCCAACAACGATGAAAAGACTGTTTGTTTGATATGTATTGGAGGCTATATACATTATATGTTTGGAACACAAATTTTTTAAAACACAATATTTTTGAGTGCAAGCATATTCAATGTGTCATTAACACTACATAACATCGTTTTGGGACATATATGTTAATACTGTATGAAACACTTATTATGTTTTGGGACATAAAATTGTTTGTACAATATAAATAGTGCTTAGGATGCAACATATATTAACTTATTTTTAAATAGCCGCCTATAAACACTATATGTGTTTATAGCTTGAGCGCAGCGCTATTTAAGCAGGGGAGCGCATATCATTGAATTAAGTTGGTGGTTGGGCTTGCGTTGTTAATTAGGCAAAAATCGTAGACATTTTATAATTTTTTCCTTGGGCCATCTGATCAGCGTACTTCTTTGATCGATGTACAAACTTGTGTGGTCACGCTGTTTACGAATCCCGCTCCGGCAATAAGGTACAATTAAAAAATAAAAAAAGAAATATCCATAAATTTGAATAATTTCTTCTAACAAATGTTTGTATTACAGAGAAGAGCGTGCTAAGAACTAAAAAATCTTACAGGTGAAGTGCGAGAAAGCTATGCGTCGGGGAAATATAGTCCAATTGGGCAGAAACAATAAAATTGTGGAGCATTTCAGGAGTCGACCAAAACGCTATGTGTTTAGCACCTATATATACCTGGTTATATTTTTCCATAATTCAACTTATGAATTGTAAATAATAGTGAAATAAATACAATAAAATATTGTGAGCACAATTAACTTGTTTGTGGGACGAATTTTTTTTTAAGGCATATAATATTTTTTGGGTGGCAAAAGTGCTTACCAAACATATTATATGGTTCACATAATAACATATCTGGTATTTTTTGGTAAAAGACAACCATTATTGATTGTTTGGCATGCAAAAACACAGAATGTTTGGAAACTTAGTACCTACCAAACATCTGACTCTGTTTAAGGACCCACATAATGCCTTGTCAAACATATCTAATACTATTGGTAGAGATCAAACATTTAAATGTTGAGCAAATAACGCAAACAGAAGGTGACTGATGCTTGAACAGAATATGAACTGTTTTGGTGAGTATGATGTTTAACAGAAGCGATTTTTGTGACGGTGGTCGGGGGCGTATGTAAAATTCATTTGGAGATGATTCCAAGTTGCGGAAACTAACTGTCGAGAATCAAAATATTGGGTATCCCAAAACTTACTGTTTCTTTGGGCAACTTCTTTCTTTGCTGGACTATACTCGTTAATAATGCCTTGGGTATAATGAAAGATTTATATTTTTTATGCAATTTTGTTTCATCGCTGAAATTATTATTCCACTTGAAGTGGAATTTGCCTTAATTTGTTAATTTTCTAAGTTATGCAGTTTTTTTATTGGCATAAACCACATTAGTGGGTAGGCGTGTATAATGGGACTTGAATCTGGCAAAAAATATGTGTTGCATTAACCAGCAAATAATTCAATTTTAGACATCGCTGCGCTCACCTTCTGCTGTGCGTCCATGGTGATTTCGTTGTTTGCGAGGATTTCCTTTCTGCAAGGTTTTTTGGCACAAGCATGAGACGCTATTTGAATTTGAAAAAAAAAATTGGATCAAATTCATAATAGCCCTCATATATGTATCGTGTCGTCATTTTTCAAACAAGCTGGCGGTCATATTGCTCCTTATTTACTTCACCGCGATCATCTTTCACAAGACACTTAACACAAATAATTATTTTTAAATACCCTTGTGGAATAGCCAAAGAATTTTCTATCGGGTTAAGAGTTAGAATGATAGGCTATACTTATATATATATATGTCCGATTTTGCTTCACTGTGCAAGTATTCTCCGTCATTTTGCCAGAATTAATACAATAAAACTCTAACTTTTTACTGAAATGTTACTCAAGTTGGCACATAGTACTCTTCTATCAGTTACTTTACTTTTCGCACACCGGCGGAAAAAATCATCGAAATTGGCGTTCAGATTTAGCATACAAGCTAACCATATAGCAGTGGAAATGTCAAGATCGATTTGGCATAGGATGGCAAAATGACTTATTTTGTGTTTCAATGCTGACCATATACTTATTTTAGTCATCAAACACGTAACACAACTTTGTGAGGCTTAACCTAGCAGTTTACCTGGGCCAGAATGTACCACACAAACTTTTCTAGTAATACTATTTTTTCTCACAAGTTTTTATTTATGACAAATGAACTCTAAATTTAACATGAATTTAATACAATATAAACTGTACAAAAATATAGAAAGAATATATTCTACATCCATTTGAAGAACGAACTGAAGATACACACTGAGTTATAGGAAACCTTCAGCATCACTTTTGGTTGATAGTATGCTTGGTGGTGATAGTTTATGAGGGCGAAATTGAAGCAGCTTAATGTCTGAATCTAATTGATGTGTCTGCTTCTTAATAGACGATCTCAAATGCCTATTCCTCGGGCACTGAAAGATAATTGAAAAAATTATTAAACTCTTAAAAAGTAATATCTCACATGAAGAATACCACTTACTAGTATTATGGGCGAGGTATATTAGGGAAAGTACTTTCAGCATTACAAAAACAACAATGTCAGCCGCCATATTGCCACTTTGATTGTCAGTCAAATTGGAACATTGTTCATCAAGTGGGAATTTTAAAGCAGAGAAAATGTGGAAATGTATCCATGTATACTTCGAAATATGAGGAAATCATGTTACAGTTCGCTAGAAGAATTGAAGTAATTCTTACCATCGTCCTCAATTTCAACCGTCGATCTGAATGGACTTGTTTTTAACTAGCGGATTATTTTTCATCATAATAAGTACTTATTAGGAATTTCAAGTGTGGTGGTAAATTAGGCCACCATTGGGTTGCTAAATTCCGTGTCCAGTGGACGGGTATCGACTGAAGTTATAAATTTTGGCAATGACCAACTTAGTCGATCTGTAGACGACAGGTTGCGATAACTTTGAGAAGGTCGAACCTTCCCAAAGGTAACAACATCAAAAGGAGGTAATCCCTCAAGAAAGAGATTTAAGGAACGCAGAACTGTCTTGCTTATACTAAAGAAATTAGGATCAGTCGACCCAAGCACGTTGTCGACTAAGCAAAGCAATTCCTTAAAATGGGCGCAAGATATTCTCGAAACTGGAAAGAGGGAAGGATCACCGGATGAACTGCCATCTTCCAAAAGGGATCAAAGATCGTTTGCCTCTGTGGCAAAAAAGTCTTGTGATGGCGATTGTTAACAGGGGAGCAGTGGACGGCATTATTCCAAAGCACAAGTGTGGGGAAATTGAGAATGCTTTGTCTGGTGTCTACTCACCAGTGCTGGAAAAGTTTCCCGGCCCAGATTCTCGCACCAAGAGGCTGTTTGGTAACAAGGACGATTTAAGCTAGTCACATTTGAGGACCAGAGATCTATAGAATGTTTTAAAGCTGCGTTGATACTAATTGGTGAAGTTTTGGGAAGAAGCTAGCAGGTTAGTCGAGAAGAAAGAACATACCGGCTAGAACTAGAGCCACACTGCGTGGATAACTCGCAAACCCTGCCGTCGACCCTGAAATCTATTTTTAAATAAAGGACTGAAAGCAATCTGCAATCCAGATCTTCTCCAACAGCTGATTTGAAGGGTTCGGCGCGTTTGGCATTTGAAGTGGATGCACCCAAAGAGAGCGGCATCGCGTCGTTTATAGATTGAACACTCAGTCTTTAGCTACAATCTAGGCGAAAGGTCTGGAGGGCCGTGTATGTTTATCGGCTTTCGTTACTGTATCCAACATGAAAGGTAATATTGTAATAAGACGCAGTCCGCTAGCTAAAGGAGTTCAGCAAATGGACAAGGCCTCGTGTCTCGAATCAGGAAATAAACAGATCTCGCTTGAGACTAAGTTCGAGGGGGATAGCAAAGATGCGACATCGGGGATGCGGACGACCGTATGCGAGGAGGAAGGTTCTACTGCTCAAGAACTGCACCAAGTTGACCTATGGTTATTGCGAGAGATTTTACCTGAGATCAGTGAAGAGTAACATTCTTGATGACCATCGATTTAAACGGCGTTGATGTGACTGGTTGCCTTGACAACGAACGAATCCGTCACTAGAATAAATTCTTTTCTGCCCATTGAAAGAGCTGCTTGTTGCTGCCTTAAAAAGTTTCCTGATGGAAAAGGGACATAGATATAAGTCTTCTTATTCCAAGAAACCATATGTTTTATTAGAAACAAAATTATGTAATTAAGCTAACTCCACGGGTTTTCAAACTATTGCAAGATATACTGTAAAGGATTAGCGTTGAGGTTGAAGTGGCACTGGCCCGCATCCGAATTTCAGGCTCACATGTACGACTATTTCGCAGTCCATTTGTGATACCCACATTGGTCAACTTCTCTCTTATCCACTAGAGTGCTGTTCCGAGTGTCCAATGTTTAAGAGCTTAATTGACCAAGGGACCATCTCTTCTTTATAGCGAAGTGCCGAACGGGCGTTGCCTAACATTACAGTGGAAACCACTTAAGACTGAAGCTTGGAAACCTCAGATAAATGTCACCAGATTATGAGGTGGGAATAATCACCGACTGGAACAAACTTTGTTGGTGTTCCGTCCAGACAGCAGGAATTGCGAGAACGGCGCGTATCATCGCAAGCCGCCCGAGGCATGCGCTGAAGCATCTGCACCACGCCATGGTTTCGTACAATGAATGTAAAATCCGAGCGCTTGTGTAATTGCGCTTCACAATGAGCGTAACTTGTTTTCGCTTCCTTCAATGTGCAATGCAGCACAATTGTCGAGTTGGCATTCCCTTTAGAAAATAGCTCAACATGTAAATAATTTCGCCTATCCTCCGGTCCCTACATGGGGACACTGATAGGGAGATGTACCCTCGCATGTGCCTGTTAAGCACCTTAGTTGACGCGCAGTCATTTGAACAACAAGACCAAAAACTTCATTAGTGGGCATGACGAATGCAAATAGTCACATCCATAGTATATGGGAAGTTGCGTTGACATTAATACAAGAGGGAGAGCGCCAACCTTCGTCAGTCAAAAAGAGGAAAGCACGGTTTTGGTCTACCGCAAAGAACTGAATGAATGATATGCTGAAAGTGGCCAGGTTGTTACGTGAACATAAGCTTCTCGCAGATCGAATGCGTACATTCAGTTTCAAATATTTGAGTGTTCATGATCATTATCATACCAATTCGAAAGTATATAAGGGAAGTAGTGATGATAATACAGACAGGAAGAGTCACTTCTAGAGTTTATTTGGTACTTAATTTTGGTAGTTGTCGTCACTCCAAGAACTATCAGGCTAGTATGAGATCCGAGCGTCACCTGACTCGCAGAACCTGACTGACTAGCATATCTGTAGTGACGAAAACTTACCAGGGAATTAGTACGTCAAAATAAACTCTAGAAGGTGACTACTTCTCTGTTTGTATATCATCACTTAACTATCCCTAGTATACTTTATCCAATCGGTGATGAGTATGATCATGAACATCAAATTTGTGAAACCTGATGTAGCGATGAAGCTTGAGAAGTATGGTTCACGGTAAAAACCTGCCACTGCAATAGTCAATTTCAATTTCAGTCTCTTAAGCAGAGACCAAAACTCTTGTTCCTTCTTTTTTAGTGACGCAAGGTTGCGCCCTCCTCTTGCTATTCAATGTCACCACTTCCCCATCATACTATCGATGTACAATTTAACGATCTGCAATCCCATGATGAGTTTTGTCCATGTTGTTTGTCAATGACTCCTCGAACGTAGATGGTCTTGCAACAGCACATGAAGCGGTATCTCCTGAATCATGTCCATGTAGACCGAAGGATCGAGCAAGAATATTTACATTTGACTATTTACTAAACTGGCCAACGCATCTGCGATGTGCATATGCCACATTGAAGGACAGCAGAAACAAAGTGTACGCTTTCTATTGTGTAGGCATATTACACAGGGCTCGCGATTTACATCTGTTACGACGCATCGTGGTGAGCAATGGTTAGCATGCTCGCCTGTCAATATACGGCGCGGCTTCGATTCCTGCCTCGATCCGAACACCAAAAAGTTTTTTCAGCGGTGGGATTATCCACGCCTCAGTAATAGCTGGTGACATTTCTTGGAGGGGTTTCAAAAAGCTTCTCTTAAGTGGTTTCACTGTCATGTGGTACGCCCGGTTCGCCGGAGCTCGCTATAAAAAAAAGGAGGTCCCTTGTGTCATTAAGCTTAACATGGAACTTGCGGACAGGCACTCAGATAAGAGAAGAGTTCACCAATGTGTGTATGCACAGATGGACTGAAATAGGTCTAAGTGAGGCCTGGAATACATCGGGCTGCCCACTTAACCCTGAACCTACCATCTTTCAGGGTATATTGGCAATAGTTTGACCCTGGAGTACTTAATATGTAAACCATATTTCTGTTTCTATATAAAACATATGGTTTCTTGAATAGAACAGAAAAGCTAATACTCTACTGTCCCGCTTTCCGTCAGGAGAACTTTTAAAGGCAGCACAAGCATGCGCCTTTCAATGAGCGAAAATTATATCTAGAGGCAATTCGTTCGTGTTTCAACGAACCATCACATCAACCGTTTAAATCGAGGTCATACAAGAATGTTCTGCTTACACTGAATCTCCTGGTAACTCTCGCCAATAACCATACGGTTCACACTCTTGGTGAGTTTTTGGGAGGCCAGTATAGACACAACGCTCCTCTCGCATACGGTGTCATCCATGTCTGCATCTTTGGTATCCCCACTCGGACTTCTCGAATGAGAGGATCTGTTTTTATTTCTGATTCAGACAGGAGGCTTGATCGCATTATGAGGTGAACTCCTTTAGCTTGTATCGTTTTTATACATACCTTCATTTGCGATACTAACGAAAGCCACTAACCATCACACGGCCCTCAGAACTTCAGGCTAGATGTAAGCAAGACTGAGTGTTCAATAGTAAAGCACGTCATTGCCTGTCTTTGGTGCACTCCCACTTCATACCAAACGGCCAACCTTCCAATCAGCCTGTTGCGAAGATCTGTGATTGCAGCTTTGGTCTTTTCAGTTCTTTATAAAATAGAATTCAGGGTCCGGGAGGGTTTTGGCAGTGTATCACACGCATGTGCTCTAGTTCCCTAGGCCGGGGTATGTTTTTCTTCTCGGCCACTAACCTCTAGCTTTCTTCCCAAACTTCCACCATAGTATCAACGCAGGCTTTAAAAACATTGCTATAGATCTCTGGTCCTCAAATGTGACTAGCATTAAATCGCGTTCCTTGTTTACAAACAGCCTCGTTGGTGCGAAGAATCTGCGGCACGGACGGAAACTTTTCCAGCCACGCTGCTGAGTTAAGACGACCAGACAAAGCATTCTCAAATTTCCGCCACACTTGCTGCTTTGGAATATTGCCGTCCACTAGCTCCCCTGTTAACAATCGCCCATCGACAAGACTTTTTTGCACACAGAGGCAAACGAGTCTTTGATCCTTTTGGAAGCAATTGGCAGTTCATCCGGGCTGATCCTTCGCTTTTCCAGTTTCCGAAGAATTAATCTTCGCCGCCCATTTGTAAGGAATTTGCCTTTGGCTTAGTTCGCACCAGTACGTGCTTGGGTCGAACTGATCCTAATTTCTTTAGTATAAGCAAGACAGTTCTGCCGTTCCTTAAATCTCTTTCTTGGAGGGATTACCGTGCCTTTTGATGCTTTGTTACCCTTTGGGAAAGGTTCGACTTCTCAGAGTATCGCAACCGTCGGTCTACAATTCGACTACATTGGTCAATTGCCAAAATATTTAATTAAACTTCAAGTCGATACCACGTCCACTGGACATCGGAATTAGCAATCCCCAATGGTGTGGACTTAATTGTAGCCACCCACAAACTGTTGCAAATTCTAATGTAACTTATTAGTGATGATAGCCCGCTTTAACGTATTCAGTGACGGTTTGAATGACGGCGATGGTAAGATTCTTCAATTCTTCTAGCGTAAGCTTGTAATCAATATCTTCCTCCGATATGTTTCGAAGGTATACATGGATACATGCTTCCACATTTTTCTCCTGCTTTAAAATTCCAACTTGTCCATGAACAATGTTTTCCAATTTGACTGACAATCAAGAGTAGGCAACTATGACGGCGGCTCGACCATTCTGACATTGTTGTTTTTGTAATGCTGAAAGTACTTTCCCTAATATACCTCGCCCATAATACTAGTAATGGTATTTTCATGTGAGATATTATTTTAAAGTTAATAATTTTTCAATTTATTTTCAGTGCCCGAGGAATGGATTTTGAATCGTCTATTAAAAGAGACCATCAATTAATTCAGACATTAGCTGCTTCAATTCGCCCTCATAACTATCACACCAAAGCATATATCAACCAAAAGTATGCGAAGGTTCTATAACTCAGTGTTATCTTCAGTTGTTTTCAATGATGTAAATATTCTTCTATTTTATTTGTAAGTTTATATTGTACTAAATCATGTTAATTTAGAGTTCATTGCATAAAATAAACTTGTGAGAAAATAGTATTACTAAAAAGTTTGTTGTACATTCTGCCCAGGTACATGCCTAGTTAAGCCCACAAAGTTTGTACCGTTGATGACTAAAATAAGTTATATGGTCAGATGAAACAAAAATAATCCATTTTCCATCCATGCAAATGATTTGAATTTCACTGTATATGGGAGCTGTATCTAAATCTGACCCAATTTCGATGATTTTTCCGGTGTAGTAAGTACTATAGAAGAGTACATTGTGCCAACTTTGAGTAACATCAGTTAAAAAGTTAGAGTTTTATTGCTATATTTGGCAAAATCGAATACTTGCACGTACAAAATCGGACAATATATATATAAGTTAGCTATATCTAACTCTTAACCGAATAAAATTTTGCATATTCCAAGGGTATTAAAAATAATTACTTTGTGTTAAGTTTGAAGATGATCGGTAAGTAAATAAGAGCAATATGACCCCACTTGTTGAAATCGGACGATACATATATGAGGGCTATTATGAATTTGATCCAATTTTTTTTTTCAAATTCAATAGCGTTCATGCTTGTGCCAAAAAACCTTGAGAAAGGAATCCTGCAAACAACAAATACATGGACGACACAGAAGGTGAGGAGGATGTCTAAAATCAATATTTCTGGTAGGCACATATTTTTGCAGATCAAAGTCATTATACCCTACCCACTATGTGGTTTATGGCAATAAAAAAACTGATACTTAGAAAATTAACAATTAAGGAAATTCACTTCAGTGGAAAATATTTCAGCCATGAACAAAAATTGCATTAAAAAAAATATAAATTTTTTATACCAAGCATTATACGAGTATATCCAGCAAAAAAAGTTGCCAAAAAAGTAGTTTGGATACCCAATATTTGATTCGGAAGTAGTGCAAACTTGGATCATCTCCAA
>PGFW01056195.1:18783-28864 GCA_003123925.1 Haematobia irritans | reverse complement strand
TATTTCTGATACCTTTTCTATAGAAAACATGTCTTCGTCAAAATCAATGTGCTGCTAAGCTTTTAGCATTATTGGTTCCAAAATGTTATTAATATGTCATATACACATAAAGAAATTATACCTTATTATGTAGTCAAAACCAACTGTTTTATCTCTTATTATGAAAGTGAAATATCATAACTAGTTTGTTCGAAAGAGCTGAATCCTAGAAAATTCTCCGACATATTAGGACAGATTTTGATGGCCAAAATAGAGTTTTATGATTTTCTGCGATTCACAGAAAGTTTAGGACTCAAAATAAGTCCGAATCTTTATTTCTATATTTCAATGGAGGTATGTAAAATCCGATCGTGTTCAGCAAAATTATCTCTCTGAAGACACATGAGTGCGTCCAAACCGATTGGGATATTTCTGTCCACAGGAAAAATTTTGAATATACTTGCACACTTTTGGGAAAATTTTGGTTCTATTAGATGCCCAGTAGAATTTTTTTTGAGGAATCCACGGATTCGTGGCCTCTACTAAAGTAATGTTTTGTCAACACATTTCATAGTTTATATACTACGTCGATGAGAGAAGCAAGATTAGAAGAAAATCGACCTCTATATGCTCTTTCTGATAAACGAAAAAACCTATACAAGAGAATATTTTTTTGTGAGATCTAAAATTCGAAATTTATTAATCACACAATTTGATTCGTAGCTTGTCCATAAATAAATGTTCTTTATCGCAAAAATTTCATTTTAATTATTTATTATATGTAGAAAGCCTGAATGTGGAGAAGCGCACAGAGAGTTTGTCATATCTATTACGTTCTCACTGAGTGATATTAAATGATACACTTTACCAGAAATTTTGAAAGTTGCCTCAAAAAGTTGATTTTCCTAATAGAATTTGAGCAGCTTTTAAAAAAATCGTCATTAGGAGTAGTTCACTACTGAGAGAAAACTTCAACTTTGCCCTTTAATAATAGATATCATATTATTCCTATTGGAGTTAATACAGAGTATGTTGTCCAAAGTTGGTACTATGGTCTACAATAAACAATATTACTCTGTCAAAGCATTTTGACATATGATTTTATTCTATAGAAAATGTTGTCAAAATTATATTTATTTCTATAGGTTATAAAAGTTCTACTGCTCACAATATATTTTATTTCTGATCAAAAAAATTTATGCAACCCACACTTGTTCTTTATTGAATCTCAATTAAACGATAAACTTGGTATTTCTCAACAAAAATATTTCATCTTCACATAGGAATATAGGATATTTATGGCACAAAATTTTAGACATATTCTATAAAAAATTATGTTCCAAGAATTTATTAATTGTCAGATAGGTAGCTAAAAAGGATTCTGCTTGTATCTACACTCATCCATAGTTTGGCATATAGTAATATTATTCCACAAAATGTATGAGGTGGCTGGATCGACATCTGTCGAAATTTTATCTAAAGAGATCTAATATAAATATATATGTGGTAAGATTAATTTGCGTTCCATACCGTTAAAAACGTCCTACATTAGACCTTTGTCATATCAATACACTATTGTAGGAGGTTGCGTATGGAAGGCACCAATTTTTGATCTTGGACTTTTTACTTCTAAAATAAAAAATTTTTTTTACCATAATCATATGTTATTTCTATATCTGCTAGATTGTTTTTATCAAAATTTTACATTAAAATGTTGCGCATTATTATATAGCTGATTTTGTTTTGTCAGACAATGGTTTTATTCTATAAGACACAAATTTCTAGTCGAGAAAGAAGATTTCTAATATCTTAGTACACTAAGGCTATATCTGGCTGCTGTGTCAAAGATATGTTGTCACTGTACTTCCGAAGTAGTGCCAAATGACTACCGATGTACTAAAAATTTTATTATTCCCATTACGTGACTAGTGTACCAATTTTCGTTCACAGAGTATGCACTAAAGAAACTTACAGGTCATGCTATCAACAATTTATTGGTTCAAAATTTTATTTGTATAACGAGAAATTCTTACCTAGTTATTATAGAATCTTAATTAGTACACCGCGCATTAAGTATAGATAAAGATTTAGAGCTAAATTCGATCTTAGGTGTCATCCATATAAAATTTATTTCCGCCCAAGCTCATTCCTTAATTTCTATTAGAAAGAATTGTATTGTCTGACTACGTCGTTATAAATCTCGTTACAAAGAAATCTTTATGTCAAAATTATAATTTCATACTGGAAGTGGATAATTTCATAATCTAAAAGAGACTTTTCTTACGCATTTAGAAAAGAACTGTCCTCACATTGTTATGATCAAAATTAGTATCACACGATATAATCTGATGAACTACCTACTATTAGGAAACCAACTGAGTGTCAAAAATCTCACTATTTATCACTCTATACGGAACCAACAGCTGACTTACTGATGCATTTTACCTCCAGCTCTACATATCATTTGTGTCTGCATCCAATCTATATTGCCATTCAAAAGAATGATGAGCTGTTCAATGCATTGACGTATTCTACTCATATATAAATTAACCTGTCCACTGACTATAGTATGGAATTACAAGTCTATATATGAGAAAAAAATTATCATACCAGACATTTTTGAAATACATATAGAGGCACAATATTGTGAGTATACAAATCAAATCTTAGTTTCTACTCACAATGCGTCCCAAATGAGCTAAATATGCCATATGTCAGAGTAATAATTATTTAGCTTATACATCTGAAGAAACTTAATGTTAGTTTCAAGGTTGAAAGATTGTAAACGTTCATATTAGGACGGAGACATTATTTTTGGTCCAAAAGGCTACTTATTTTGCCGATAAATAAAAGAAAAATTCCCATCCCTGCGAAAAATGAGTTTTTAATGATCAAAATCTAAGAGCAAATAGTATTTGTTCAGCAATGCTAGTTAATAGAAACAAATTTTAAAAAGACCGTAATGTAATACTTATTATAAAAAAGTATCTTTTTCTTACCAGCTCTAACATATTCATATAAATTTCGCCCAAAAAATTTTATTGTTCTATTAGAGTTGCCACGTGAGTAATATTTTACTTCAACCTCACACGTACATCAATTCACAGCTACGAAGATCAAAAATTCTTGTTAGCATTCACCCAGCCAACCCGATATTGCGCTAGCGTATACAAAACCGCAATTATACACATCCGACAACAGTAAATAATTTGTATTTATCTACCCTCACTCGAATATGTCCGCCATGATCTTCAACTAAAATAACTACTCTACCTCCGAATAAAATCGTGCCACGAATGGAGCCTTACCAACAAAAAGCGCTGTGGAGTTCGGCGAGCACAAGCGTGATAGCAGCACAGTCTCGAGCTAAAGTAATATTGTTTGAAAAACATTGAGCATGATTACTACACCACGAAGCGTCAGGTTAGAAGAACCTCTTAATCTGGACTACTCACAGGTGTCATTAAAATTCTATATCTAAATTACAGTAACGGATGCGTGCTCTGGATATGGGTGTATTTGAGTGAGTGCGTGATGTTTGGTACGAATAAACTATAGTGTACTGAATACCACAACACCGACATCCTCTCATCACCAACAACGAATGGTAGGATGTGATGTCGGACCACCTAGAGACACAACGTCGGCACCCCGCCACGACTTTTGATTTTCTTACCTCAGCTCAAACTCCACACGTCACCACGTCTGCACGAGGCGCGACTGCAACCGTGACGGTCCGACAACATTTCGCGTGGATTCACACCGCGACAACTTTCGTGCTCTCGTCGCACGACCCTCTAAATCATCATCAGTAGGAAAATTTTTGTCAACAGGTTTTTTTTATTTATTTAATTAATATGATTTTTTAATTAATCCTATAAATGCGTCTTACTAGACCATCACATAGCGGGCTTAAAGTAATTTTGAAATAATATTGTTATTTCAATATAATTTATTCAATTTAACATCTATTTTTGTTAGAAAATAAAAAAAATAAATGTTTTAATTCCATTTTAAATAATACCCAAGTGTCAACGAGTAACGGTGACCCCCGCCTGAATACGCATGTACCTGAGACACCAGCCAATACATTACTGTCACATAAATTTTACTATCCGCTAACGATAATACATACCAAGGCCATAACTTACAACGACGCCATATGAATCATCGTTGGCTGACGATAGGTCATATTCGATCAGTTTCTAACAATTGGATATTGAATTTCTATACAATTAATTCACTTCCATGCATACCAATCATATAACAAACATTTACCCAGAAGAGAGGAAGAGAAAATCATTTGCCACAAAAATATACAAATATAACAGACGCCAATATACATGATGTCGTTTTTTATTTTTTCGTTAAAATTGTATTTTTTTTTATTCTTGAATTATTCCTATTTTTAACACAACATTATTCCATTTTTTAATTACATTTTTCAACAATTTTATTGAAATAGCACACACAAAAAAACAACATACTGTGTCGAATGATATTATTTTTGGGTCATCTATTTGTTGAGGATTTTTGACGGATTATTATTTCCATGGCAAAAGAACAACAGATACATAAAAAAAATATAAATAAAAACACATACCAACAAACACATGGTATTAATAAAAAAATGCGAGAATACAAACATTTATTTTTTTTATTCTTCTAACAAATAAAGATGTAAAATTGAATAAGATTAATTAGAAATAAATAATCAAAATTATTCTTGAAAATATTCTATAAAATTATAATAACAAAAGATCATATAATTAAATAACAAAAAAATTGACAAAATGTTTTATAGTATAGGTGTGCAGCGAAAGACACGAAAATTGTCCGTGAATCACGAAAAAATTTCGTGACTTCACGTGAGTCGCGCCTTATGGCCAACGTTGAGTGTGAGTGAAGCGTGATTAAGAATCAAATGTGCGATGAGTTGAGTCAGAAAATAAATTCTTGTGGGTGTGCGTGAGTAACTAATATTTCGAAAATACGCTCACAAAAAACTCCCCGCCCCACGGACATTTAAAATTTTAGTGACACCTGGGATGTTAAGAGTTTAATAACGCTTTCGATTTTAATCATGCTCATGTTTTCAAACAAGTCCCTAAGGTAAATTAGTCATAAAATTATTCGTGAGTCACGATATTTTTCGTGAGTCATGGTATTTTTCGTGAGTCACGACATTTTCGCTGGGCGAATACAAAATTCTTCTTTCGTGAGTTGCGTGAGTCCTACCAAACAATATCGTCGCGTGAGTAAGATTTTCACTCCGTGAGTGTGCGTGAGTAAATATTTACTCACGTGAAACACCTCTAATAAATAACAATTTTGGCGAAATTTTAATAGAGATAAAATACTTTAAATTTTCTATGGCATAAAACTTGACAAAATTTTTGTAATGGAGCATATAAATTTTGACAACAATTTTTATAGAAATAGATTTGACAAAAATATTCGTATAGAAATACAAATTTGACAACATTCTTCTATGGAAAATAAAATTTGACAAAATTTCTAATAGAATAAATTTGATAAATTTTCAATAGAAATAAAATTCTACAAAATTTTTTTTAAGAAATCAAATATTGACCGAAAATTTATATGGATAAAATTTGACAAAATTTTTAATAGAGTAAAAAATTTTGACAAAATTTCTATAGAAATAAAATTTTGACAACATTTTTTAATAGAATCAAATTTTGACAAAAATTTTATATGGATAAATTTTGAATAAAATTTCAATAAAATATAATTTTGACCCCAAAATTTCTTATAGAAGTAAAAGTTAGAACATTATTCTATAAGATAAAATGTTGACAAATTTTATATGGATAATAAAATTTTGATAATAATGTTTCAATAGGAAACAAATTTAAAAAATGTCTATACAAATAAATTGAGCAAATCTTTTATAGAAACTCAAATATTGACAAACTTTATATCTGAACATAAATTGACAAAATTTTTATAGAGTAAAATTTTGACCAAAATTTTATAGAAAAAATTTGACAACATTTTTTATAGAAATCAAATTTTGAACAAAATTATATGGCAAAGAAAATTTGAATAAATTCTTCAATAGAAATAAAATTTGACCCAAAATTTCTTAATAGAAGTAAAGTCAGACAAAACCATTTTCTATAAATAAAATGTTGACAAAATTTATGTGGAAATAAATATTTTGAACAAAATTTTCAATAGGTAATAACAAATTTTAAAAAAATTTCTATACAAATGAAAATGTTGACAAAATTTTTTATACAAAATAAATTTGACAAAAATTTTTTAGAAATAAAAATTTGGCAAAATTTCCTATAGAAATAAAATTCATTCGACAAAATTTTCTATACGAAATAAATTTTGGCAAAATTTCTATAGAAATAAAATTTTGACCAAAATTTCCTATAGGAAATATATAATTGACAACATTTTCTATAGAAATAAAATTGTTGACAAAATTTTAGTGGAAATAAATTACAAAATTTTCAATAGACAAAAAAATAAAATTTTAAAAAAAATTTTCCTATACCAAATAAAATGTTGCAAATTTTTATACAATATAAATTTTGACAAAATTTTTATACAAATAAAATTTTGACAAAATTTTTATAGAAATAAAATTTTTGCAAATTTCTCTATAGAAATAAAATTTTGACAAAATTTTTTATAGAAATGGAACAATTTGACAAAATTAAAATAGAAATAAATTTTGACAAAAAAAATTTTCTCTAGAAATAAAGATTTTGACAAATTCCTATAGAAAAAAATATACTTTGACCAAAATCTTTCTATAAGATAATAAAAATCTGGCACAAATTTTCTATAGAAATAAAATTTGACAAAAAATTTTTTTATAGAAATAGAAATTTTGACAAAATTTCTATAGAATAAAATGTTGAAAAAATTTTCTATAGAAAATAAAATTATGACACAAATTTTTTATAGAAATCAATATAATGAAAAATTTTATATGGAATAAAATTTTGACCATTTTATAATGTGAAATAAATTTTGACAATATTTTTATAGAAGTTAAAATTAGACAAATTTTCTAGTAGAAATAAAATTTTGACAACATATTTTGTATAGAATCAAATTTTGACAAAATTTTATATGAAATAAAATTTTGATCAAAATGTTTTTTATTTTAAGATAAAAAATTTATAGAAAATAAAATTTTTATCCATTTTCCTTTGGAAATCAATTCATTTATGAGAAAATAAAAAAATTGTGACAAAATTTCTATAGAAATAAATGTTTTAAGCCAAAATTTTTCTATAGAAATAAAAATTTGGCAAAATTTTTATGGACATAAAATATTTGACAAAATTTTGGCAATGGAACATAAGATTTTTGACAAAATTTTTCTATGGTACATAAATTTTGACAAATTTCTTTTGACATAAAATGTTGAGCAAATTTTAATGAAATGAATTCTGACAAATCTTGTTATAAGAATAAATTGACAAAATTTTCTATGAATAAAATTTTGACAAAATTTTGTATGGACTAACTTTTTGAGCAACATTTTCTTTGAAAATACAATGTTGACAAATTTTCTAATAGAGAAAAAATTTGACAAATTTTCTATAGAATAAAATTTTTACAAAATTTTCATGGACTACAATTTTG
This sequence comes from Haematobia irritans, assembly GCA_003123925.1. Classification (NCBI taxonomy): domain Eukaryota; kingdom Metazoa; phylum Arthropoda; class Insecta; order Diptera; family Muscidae; genus Haematobia; species Haematobia irritans. Next base: position 21,250 of record PGFW01056195.1, on the reverse strand, counting down.
ACAACATTTTCTTTTGGAATTTAATTCTTGACAACAATTTCTATAGAAATAATTTTGCAAAATTTTCTAGGACATACAATTTGAAACATTTGCGTTTGGAAAATTAATTTTGACAAATTTCTATAGAAATAAAATTTTGACAAAATTTTCATGGACATAAAATTTTGACAAAATTTTCTATAGAAATAAAATTTTTACAAAATTTTCTATGGACATAAAATGTTGACAACATTTTCTTTGAATACAATTTTGACAAATTTCTATGGATACATAAATTTGACAAAATTGTTCTATAGTATGGGTTGAGTGATTACCGAAATTTATTCTGATAAATTGGTTGATAGTTTTGCTGCAAGTAGAGGATGCGAGAGGATGTTGTAATTCGAAACAGCTGTAACAATCCACACATCTTGGCAGTCCAATTAAGGGCTTTGCCAATAAATTTGACAAAGCATAACTTTCCTCTGTTGGTAAGTTAGCACTTGTTAGTTTATCCAATGCATGGCTTTAAGCGAGATCAAAAAAAAACAACAATAAGATTGAAGAGAAGCACAATAAAACAACAAACGAATAAAATTTTGACCAAAAATTTTCTATAGAATAAACATTTTGAAAAATTTTCTATAGGATAAAATTTTAAATTTTCAATAGAAATAATTTTTACAAAATTTTCTAATGGAGCCATAAATTTTGACATTTTCTTTGGAAAATGGACGATAAATAAAATTTTACAAATTTCTTTTGAAATACAATTATTGACAAATTTTTATAGAAAATAAAATTTTGACAAAATTTTTTTTAGAAGGTAAATATTTTTACAAATTTGCTATGGTCAGTTCAAAATTTTATAAATTTTTTTTTTTTGAAATAACAATTTGACAAAATTTTCTATAGAAATAAAATTTTGACAAAATTTTCTTTAGAATAAAATTTTACAAAATTTTCTATGGACATAAATTTTAACAATTTTTTTTGGAATACCAATATTGACAAATTCATAAAATAAAATAAATTTAATTTAAATTTTAAAAATTACGGATGGAAATAAAATTGTGAAAAATTCTGGCGGTTTGCCAAATAAGTCGAATTCGAACTTTTTCCTAACTATTGACTTTCTTTTTAATCTCTCAAAAAAATATTTCGGAGTAGGAAAACTCTTCACTTAACAAGCTGTCCTTAAAAAAATATGAAAACATTGCGTTAAAAAGCAAATATATTTATTTCTAAAAAATCATGTTCGTCTGCCTGCTATTACATGCTGGCAGTGTTACACTTTCCCATTGTTTGAGCAATATTAACATGAATTAACAGCTTTCCGTTTTTTCTCTTGGATTTTCTGCGATTTTTGTTTTAATTTAAATAGTCAGACACGTTTTCAGTCCCAAGTCTCAAATTAATTTAATGCAGTGTGTATGAATTTTTCACACAGTATAGGCTGATTGACTGAGAGAACATTTTGAACGTTTCGCCGGAGAATGATTTTTAATTATGATCTTTTTTTGTTTTAATTGTTAGTTGTTTTTAAGCATATACAGCTTGTTTTGCATTTAATACAAATACTCCAGATTTCAAATTGGCATAATGTTGGGGTTCACCACTTGGCATTGAATAATTCGGTGGTGATGGCGAAGTGTGTTTCCCCCATCACAAGAGGACACAAAACACGCTCTTTTGTGGTTGGCTGAGGATTTGGGTTAGGTTGAACATTTTTTTTCTATGGTTATAGCTTGTGTGGGATGTTTAATAGTTTGGCTTCTAATGCATTTCAAACAATGGTATTAAATGAAAACGAAACTTTGGTTTAATGCACTTCTATTATATTGGTTAAAATTCTAAGTTTGAAATCAACGCATTTTTTTGTAAATGGTAGAACAATAGTAGAAATAGTCTAGGATGAAACATTTAGGTATGGTGGCAGCCCGATATTTCAGGTTTACCTAAACAGTCCTTTGTGGTACGATAGTGGTGAACTCCTTGAGTTCTCATAATAAGAAAAACAAGTAAGGAAAGTCTAAAGTAGGGCGGAACCGACTCTGCATCACTTTATAGATCTACATTTCGATACCAAAAATCAAAAATCAGTTAGTCTTTATGAAATTGTTTCCAAAGAATCAACGTTTATTAAAAGTATATAAATTTCTTCCAGACAAATTTCCTTACAGCGAAAAGCATATGTAAAAATTTCGTTGGGATGAGCAAATTTTATTCGTACTGATGATCTTTTATTCATAAATTTTCAACTTCAATCCAATTCAACCACCCAAGTGTTTTAAGTTAAGTAAGTTTGAAGACTTAAGCTTAAGTATATTCGATAGATTGGTAACAAGTGGAGGTTCTCAAATTTCATATAAATATGATGTAAAAACTCTTCACAAGTCATACTGGGAGTATTATACGCGGAGTAATGCTATCATCTCCTAAAACTCAAATCAAGTGAAATGTGTCTGTGTCTAGTAATTTAATATGA
>PGFW01056195.1:0-11102 GCA_003123925.1 Haematobia irritans | reverse complement strand
AATATATAATAATGGGGTACCCGTCAGTCAAACAGATGTATGCTTACTTGTTGTATTATTATGAATATCATTATATATGGTTATTCTACACTTTAGTATTTCTAATACGATTAGTCAACAATATCGACTGCTCTATTTTATTTTATTGAAGCAATTGTATATTAAAATTATTGACATTACGCATAAAATCATATTAAATTACTAGACACAGACACATTCACCTTAAAAAAAAAAACGGAGAGAGCAGATATAAGATCCTGAAGGCAGTTTTTGGAAAGAGACCTAACTGCTGTGTACTTTATCCTACTGATCCGCCACCACCACCATGTGATAAAGTGAAGAGGTGTTAACTATCCAAATCATGTTACCACCCTATGATTGAAAAGCGGCTTAGATAGAAACTATTTCTTAATATCTGCTATCTCCAGAAAGAATGCCCGAAGTGTGGCCAGTCAACCCACGTCTTGGCGTGTTCTAAAGAAATTTTACTACCATCCATCGTTTACCATTTGATTTTCGCTGTAAAGAATTTTGTGCAAACAATTTAATAAAGACTAACTAAAAAAAAAAACAATCTTTTTATACCCTCCACCATAGGATACACCCCGGGTATACCCTCCACCTTCCGTTTGTAACACATCGAACACACCTTGGCGTCACAAGAAAAACCATCCAGAACGGTCATCATCCACTTCCTGGGTCGTGGTGAATTCTTGTCGGATCTCCAGTTAGTCGCTCCGCCCGTCCCGTACTCGTCCGGGTCCGGATCTTGGGCACGACCGGTCCCACGTTCTTTGTGATCACCAGCCCCATAACCACACACGCAGCCTCTCTGCGGCAATCCCCGAACCATCTGACTTCGCGGCGTCGAAATCCTGGTACCATCGGTCATCACCAGCCCACGCATCGATTAGGGCTCTACACACAACCAACTCACAATGGTCCCACCATTGCTCCCTGACACCTATTATCAGTACTTACACCAGGCGCCATCACACTACCCACCGATCCCGAGCTTTGGTTGCGCGCTCACGGACACAGCGAAATCTCTCACCTACACTCCCGGCCCACCCGAAAATCTTAAGGGTACCGTGTGTGTATATGGTCTCTAATGACCAACGCACGAAAATGTCGTCCACATCGTCCATATTACCATCATTAAGCCGCCCCACTCCCATAAACCGCGACTCCCCATGACTTACGGGCCTCTAGAGACATGCCATCCGAAATTCTCCTCGCACAACGCTTGTTGTACATGTGTACATATCACTACCATGCGGCTCCTAACATACCCGATGCAAAATTGGTCCACATTGGTCTATAATATATATAGCTCCCATATAAACCGATCCCCTGATTTGACCTCCGGTGCCATTTGGTGAAGCAAAATTCATCGGATCTGGTTGAAATATGATGTGTGGTGGAAGTATATGATATTTAACAACCATGCCAAAAGTGGTCCATATCAGTTCATAATCATATATAGCCCCCATATAAACCGATCCCTAGATTTGGTTTTGGAGCTTCTTGGAGGAGCAAATTTCATCCGAGTCAGTTGAAATCTTGTACATTGCTGCTAGTATAAAGTGCCGTTAACAACCATGCCTAACTACGATCCATAATCGCTCTATTAGATAGAATAACATCCTCAGATAAATGTATCTCTAATCACACAAAAATTGGTTCATATCGGTTTATAATTGTTTATAGCCTCCTTAAAAAGCGACCCCATCTTTCAATTCGGCTCTCTAATTACCGCTACAAAAGACTATCATTCACAATGAATTATATTTTGGATGACAGTCTTTAGTAGAAGTTTCTTCTCAATCCATGGTGGAGGGTGCATAAGATTCGACCTAGCCGAACTTACGACCGTATGTACTTATTTTCCATTCATTCACATATAGTGGTAATTTTCATTCTTTCCAGTAACAAGTGTGTTTGCGTGTATATCCTTAATGGTGTCATGGTGATTTTTCAATGTAGTATTGCTATGTGTCCGCATGTCCCAGATCCTTTCAAATAAGACAGACATACTTAACAACATGTGAACAACTCGAGATAATGTGTTCGACATGGTTAATGTGGGTGATTTGGAAGATGTTGTAGAGGCCCTTAAATTGTTATTATCCAAAATAAATGGTGTCTGCATTCGACTCTTTTTTATACACTAAAATTTTTTTGACTTTATATGAGAGATTATGCCAAACTAACCTCAATATACACAATCTTCTCTAAAATTTAAAAGAAAGTTCATAACAATTGCTCAACATAAAAAAATTTAATTTTACGTCCCCATCCATTTAAAATTCGTATGCCATTGAAAGTAAGGCAATGTTCCTGGGGCAGATCTATTTTTGGTGGCGCCCTTAAAAAAATCTTCCTCTGCTGTAGTTTAAAAAAATAAATCTTGGTGGCTTTCGAATGTCTCTTGATTTTCGTTTGCTATTATTTTCTGTTCATTCCGATTATTTTTATTCAGATAAGAAAGAAATCAGGACTTAAGCACATTTTTACACTCCAAGAAACATATTTACTTATCCACGTTATTTTAGTATTGATGATGTGTGCCTCCTTAATATAATATTAGGCAAATTAAGACTGTGGCCACAATAAAACCAATAAAATTCAGCGAACCCGAACATCAAGGCAAATTAACGTTTTATTTCTAGGAAATTTAACTAAAAGTTATTTCAGTTGCAAAAACAAGTATACTACGGCCCGTCAAGTTCGGCCAGGGCCGAAAGCTTATGTTACCCGCTCCACCATGGATTTGGTAGAAACTTCTACTGAAGACTGCTCATCCACAATCGCAATTACTTTGGGTTGCGCGTAAACTTGCGATGACGTATTCTCAAAACTTCCTAACATTAGTCTTCTTAAAATTGTAAGTTAGTCACGTACGTGGTATCCTATATTAGACATAAAAAGGTGGATTAAACATACAGATATATAATTTAAGGTTTAAGTTTCATATAGAAATAAATTTGGACAAATAAAATTACAACATTTTCATATAGAAGTAAAATTTTGGAAAAAATGTTCTAATAGAAATCAAAATTTTAAAAAATTGATATGGACCAAATTTTTGTGTGATTGGGGATCGGCTTTATATACTATTTAGACCGATGTGGACCAATTTTGGCCCATGGTATTAGCGGCCCTTATACTAACACCATGTCTCAAAATATTCAAACCGGCATCGGATGAATTTTCTGCTTCCTTCCAACAAAGGCTTCCGGTCAGGACAAATCTGGGGATCGATTTATTATGGCGGCTTCATATTTAATTATTGAACCGATATTGGACCAATTCTTGGTCCATGGCTATGTTTAGCAGAGCCAGTATTACTAAACACCAGCTTACCCAAATTTTTCAATCGGATCGGATGATTTTGCTCTTCTAACGAGGGGTCGGAGGTCAAATCTGGGGATCGGTTTATATGGGGCTATATATAATTTGGGCCATGTTCGGACCAATTTTCAATGGTCATTAGAGAACAATACCAACACAAGCCGGATCGGTATGAAATTTTGCCTTCTCTTAGAGGCTCGAAAGCAATATCGGGGATGGGGGCGAAAAATTCCGTTTATATGGGGGGCTGATATATAATTATGACCAATGGTACCAATTCTGCAGTCTGGTTGTTAGAAGACCATATACTACACCATGTACCAAATTTCCAGCTGGGATCGTAAAGAAAATTTCGCTTCTCTTTACGAGCAATCGCAAGCCAAATTTGGGGGAGTCCGTTTATATGGGGGCTAATACGTAAACGGGGAACCGATATGGACCAATCTTTGGCATGGTGTTAGAGACCATAAACTAACACAATGTATCTAAATTTCAGCTGGATCGGATGAAATGTGCTTTCTCTAGAGTCCCCACAAGCCAAATTTGGGGGATCCGTTGTATATGGGGTATACATTAAAAGTGGACCGATATGGTCCATTTGCAATACCATCCGCAACTACATCATAAACAACTACTTGCTGCCAAGTTTTTTCACAGTCGATAGCTTGTTTTCGTTTCGGAAAGTTAGCGCGTGATTTCAACAGACGGACGGACATGCTCAATCCACTCAGAATTTCACCACGACCCAGAATAGTATACTTTATGGGGTTCTTTAGAGCAATATTTCGTATGTGTTACCAAACGGAATGACAAAATTGAATATACCCCCATCTTATGGTGGCAGGGTTATAAAAAAACTAAAATTTTCAGATTGACTTGCAAATTTTATCAGAGAGGACGTGGATTGTTATGATGGGCAAAATCTTCGATGGGGAGAATTGTCAAGTGTTGTAACGAACACCAAGCTGAAATGATGTCCCCATTTAAACTTAAAACCGCACACCTAGTATGCTAGTGTCTCCAAGAACGTCACGATATTCATCATCCTGATAGTCTCCATATAACGGAGTGCTTCCTGATGGAGCAATTTTGCAAAAATATTGTCGCGAATTATATGACTACTTTATGAAAGCTGTCATTGATGCGGAGGCAGGAAGGAATCAAATTAAACACGGCTGGTGTGTGTGAGTGTTCCTGCATTTGTTATGTAAGGCTGTAAGCCAAATTTTTAAGGGCAATATAGCTTTAGAATTATGGCGGACCTGGAAAACGTTACTTAAGCAGTCTTTTCTAATGTTTTTGGCAACAACTTGGTTGTTCAAACAGCGAGGGAATATCGAGGAAAGTTCAGCGCCGTTAAAAACTAGAAGTGCCCATATGTAATAGCGTACTTTTAGTTTAATGTGGTTATCACAATGGACTGAATAACAGAGTTGGCTGATAAGTCCCCGGTCTAACAAAGAAAAACACATTTTTTTTGTCAAAATTTGTTTTTTATTATAATCAACATTGTTCCCTTCAAGAGCGATTACAACCATTATTAACGACTTACAATTTTTTATTTACCATTTGGTAGTACTCCTTCGTTTTTTGCCTCAAAATTAAAGGGCCTCAGTTTCGGCGATCACCTCTTCATTGCCCAGCCAAATTTATTCCCTGCGAGCATCCTTTTGCGCTCTGAGACAACGAAAAAGTGCTGGAGGCCAGGAGGAAATACGGTGCGTTGGGGAAGCAATTCGAAGACCAATTCATGAATTCTTTGCCAATCCGTTCTCAATGACTTGTGGCACGGTGCAGTTGTTTGGTGGTTGGAACAACCACTATTTTCTTCTTTCATATGGGGTCGTTTGCCGCGATTCGATCTTCAATGCCCTTCCAATAACGCCATGTAATAGTCAACTTTTGATTCTGTTTTTTCCCTTCTCAAGACAATCGATAAAAATTATTCATGCGCATCCCAAAAAACGGAGGCCATTACTTTGCCAGCGACTTTTGAGGTCTTTCCACGCTTCGGAGGACCGGTTCAGCCGACTGTCGATTGGACACAGGAGTGTAGTGATGGAACCATGTTTCATCCAATTGTTCAACAATTCGACGAAAAAAACTCGGCGTAATACGACGGTTAACAAGCTGCAACACCGCTTCAGCAATCATCAACACGTGTTGTTTTTTGGTCAAATGTGAGCTCGTGCGCACCCCTTTTTTGCATAGAGCTTCCGCATATCCAAAATATTGATGAATGATATGACCCACAACGTTCCTTTGAATATTCTTTCAAGGCCTTTGCTATCTCGATCAACTTCATTTTACGGACATTCAAAATATTTAGTGGATTTTTTTTCGATGTTTTCGTCGTAAACACCTCTTTCGTGCGTCCACTGCGTTCAACCGTCCTCCGCTGCTCATTTCACCACGCTTGAATTTTGCATTACCATCAATTATTGTGATTTCCCTGGGGCAGAGTCCGGAAAATAATTATCAAGCCAAGCTTTTTGCTATCCACCATTTTTTTCCCTTCAGAAAACAGCACTTTATCAAAACACGAAATTCCTTTTTAGCATTTTTTTCACAATAACAAAAGTTGTTCACAAAAGACGCTCTATACTCACAAACTAATGACTTACAGACGATACAATTTTGACACGAATCATTTGAAGGTTCGGTACCTATATAAAAATAATTATGCAATTTAATACTAGCGAGGCCATTAAGTGTAAGACCGGGACTTATCACGGCAACCTTTATTGCTGACCCAAAAACATTTAAACTTAAGTCGATTGGACTAAAAGTGCGACCTGAGACAATTGATTACAAAAATGTGTTCACAGACAGATGGGAGGGATGTCGTCTCAGCGGCAATCGAAAACCGGTAGCCGCTCGAGACGACAAAGAGAATCATATTGCCGGTAGTTTCAAGCGAACACTAACCTCTCTCTCCGAGATGCCGCAAATAAGCTGGGTGTATCGTCTTACCAACCGTGCATCGAGCCAAAAAAAACGAGCCGACTTATTTCGACTTACCCAAAGAAGAGTAGTGCACTCCAAATCGCGATTGAATAAACAAAATTACGACGGCCAAAGCGCAATCCCGGAGGCTGTACACGACGACTTGCTGACGAAGTTGATGTGTTGGTAATGAACGACGAAACCTACGTCGAAGCGACTACAAAGCAGCTTCCGGGACAGGAGGTTTTATACGGCAAAGGCAAGGGGAAATGGTAGCAGATATTTTCAAGCACGATAAAACTGTCAAAGTTCGCAAGAAGATACTGGTTTGGCAAGCCATCTGTACTTGTAGCTGTAAAAAGCAGCATTTTCATATAGCTTCCGGGAACTGATCAAACCAAGAAAATTTACGTGCAAAGAGTGTTTGAATAAAACGTCTTTGCTGACGCTTTCACTTGAAGAAACACGGTTCTCCGTTCCGTAACTGTTGGCGGGATTTGGCTATCTTGCCATTACGCGTTTAGAAAGGCCATGGAGTGCGTACGCCGCCAACAACGTGCAGTTGGTTCCCAAGGACAAGAACCCTCCAACAAGCGCCAAGCTCGCCCATTGAGCAAATTACTGGGGCTATTGTCAAGCGGACCTAAAGAAGAACCAAACAAAGTATATAAAGCAGTAAATTCGGCCGGGACCGAATTTTAAATACCCAGCACCAAGAATCAAGATTATAATAAGTTTACTATAAAAAACTCTTCCGTACGTAGTGGGTTACTTGATAATATATAGAATTTGTAGGGGTTTTTGCATTTGACAAAATCTTCTCCCAACACGAGCCGCTCCCGAAGGACAAATCTTTAAAATTCTACCTATTGAAGGACCAGATAAGATTTCTGGATTTATGAGACAACCAAATCTTGTTTTTTTGAGTAGAGAAAATATAAAATATTCGTGTATGTGTTGATTATTTACGCCTTTGATTTAAAATTCTAAATCTGTTACATCTTTTCCGATTTATTAAAATATCGCTGAGGAAAAATCTGGGAACTTTTACTTTCCATGTTTGAAGCAATTTTTCATTTCAGTGCGCCTTGCTTATACCCTGTAGAAGTGTTTTCTTTTTTGAGAAAACGTAATTTTAGACAACGCAAAGTTTTTTTGACACAATTTAGAGACAATCTTTCGAATAAACCAAAAACGCACTTATTAAGAAAAGAATTTCGTTTGCTAAAATTTTATTTATAGATTACAAAATTTCCAGCAAATCGCGATAAAAAAACTAGCGGATTCTAGAAGCCCAAGAACATAAAGCGGGAATCGGTGGCTATACCAAAACATGGACGAATATGGACCATTTTTCGACACACCTTTTATAGTCCCACAATTAAACCTCTAGATTTCAATTTCAGGCAATCGGTGTAAATATTTTTTTTTTTTTTTTTAATTTCTAACGCCCAAAGAAGCAAAATCGGGAGATCCGGTCTTATTTATTGGAGGCTATTATCAAAACCTGACCGGTGCGGACCATTTCGAACACACCTCTTTTTTGGTCCCAAAATATCTTTAGATTTTTCAATTTACATACAAAATCAGCGATAGAAAATAGGTTTTCTAGACGCCGTAAGAAGCAAAATCGGCGAGATGCGGTCTATATGTGCTATACCAAAACATCGGACGATATGGACCAGATTTTCGACACACCTTCCTATGGTCCTTAAATACCTCATAGATTTTAATTTCAGGACAAATCGATAAGAATATACTGTTTCTAGACGCCTAAGAAGCAAAATCGGGAGATCGGTCTACTATGGGCGGCTATACCAAAAATGGACCGATCATGGACCATTTTCGACCACCTTTCTATAGTCCCACAAATACCTCTAGGATTTCCAATTTCAGGCCAAATCGGGATGGTAAAATATAATTTCTAGACGCCCCAAGAAGCAAAAATCTTGGAGATCGGTCATATATGGGGGCTTATATCAAACATGAGACCGATACGAACTGATTTTCGAACACCTTCTTATGGTCCTAAAATACTCTTAGATTTTCACATTTCAGACCATAATCGGATAGAAAATACTGTTTCTAAGACGCCTAAGAAGCAAAATCGGGAGGATCGGTCTAACTATGGGGGGCTATACTAAACACAGTGGCGATACGAACCTTTTTCGACACACCTCTTTATGGTCCCAACAATACACTAGATTTCTAATGCGAGGCAAATCTGATAAAAACTACGGTATTTTATCTAGGCCCAAGACCCAAATCGGGAGGTCGTTTATATGGGCTATATCAAAACTCTGGACCGATTATAGCCATCTTCAAACTCTGACATGCCTGCAAACAAAAAACTAATCTGTTGCCAAATTTCGCGGACGATTAGCGCCATTAGTTGAAGGCTGTAGAGTGATTACAACAGACAGCACAGACAGACAGACGAGACAGACCGTACATCGTTAGGTTATATCGTCATTAGAATTTCTCCTGATCAAAGAATATATATACTTTATATAGTCGGAAAATCGATATTTCGATCGTGTTACAAACGGAATGACAAACTTATTATACCCCCGTCACCATTGGTGCGGTTGGTATTAAAAACTGCTAAGACGAGCAGCAGTTCAAGGCAAAACTGGCTTTCTTGCGGCGAAGAAGGTGGACAATGGTGGGTACAAAATCTGATGGAGGTGTGCAAGCGTGGAGACTATAGGCCCGGCAATCGGATTTGGAAGCGCAAGGGCCTAACTGGGATATTTTTCGTCTGAATTTTTATACTAATTGAACTTGAAAAAGAAATTTAATTTGATTTTTTAAATAAACGATTTCACCGATTTGCACGCGTTTTCCCTTGACCAAATTTTGACCGTATCACCCTTTATGGTAACAAATTATTTAAATTTTGTCGAAAAAATGCTAAATCCAATCTGGAAGAATTGTGAATTTGAACAATATTGAGGTTCAAACGTTTCAGACAAGCGTTAAGTAAAATTACATACCATGCGTTCAATGCGTTAAAATGCGTCCGATCGCATGAAGAGTTTGACATTTCTCTTTGAAATTCAATAAGCTCGAATAGTCTGCCGCAAACAGAAACAAAATCAACCCTTTCCATCATCGCACGGTATTGACGCTTGGTGATGTAATTCAACCTTTTTAGAATCCATTTAAAATTATAAAAAAAATTATAAAAATTATTTATTGACAATTTTCTTAATTTACATTTCAAAACAATTGAATTTCGGATCACACCTAAAAAAGTGAATGCAAATTCAGTGCAATGGCTGTTGAAATGGAGGACTTCCGATCCTATGGACAGCCCATGGTTAAATTCATCGCTTCTGCGTCGAATTCTTTCAATAAGAACAATTCATACATTTTTTGGCCGACGCTTTTTTTGCTGGGCTGTTCTACAGTGATGAGCGCAGGTTACAATAGAATGCCGCCTTTACCCTCTAATGTCCATATCCCGCCTTTAAGTCGGGGCCTTCATTTAATAAGGAGCGGCTTTTTAGTAAAACCACCCTTAAGACAACAAAAAATGGCCAAATAAAAAGAAAAACTTAGTGAAACTGTTCATGAGCTTTGCGCAGTAATTACTGGGATTTTACCATATAAAATTTTTCTTGTTTATTTTCTATTACCCTCACACATAGAGATGGCGGATATTAACTTTGTCATTCCGTTCTGTAACACATGCGAAATAATTGCTCTAAGACCCATAAAGTATACATATTCTGGGTCTTGGTGAAATTCTGTAAGTCGATTCTAAGCAATGTCCGTCCGTCCAGTCTGTTGAAATCACAGCTAACTTGCCGAACGAAACAGCTATCGAACTTGAACTTGGCACAAGTTACGTTGCTTATCGATGTAGTCGGATCTGGTAATTGAAAATGGGCCAATCGGTCCACTTTTTACGTTATAGCCCCGCATTATAAAGGGACCCTCGATTTGGCTTGTTGTGCTCTAACAAAGCATATTTCATCGCGATCGCCAGCTGAAATTTGGGTTATAATGGTATTGGTATTTATTGGTCTCTGAACAAACCATGCAACAAAGGTTCACATTCGGTTCATAATGTCATAATATAGCCCCCATATAAACCGATCCCCAGATTTGGCTTGCGGAGGCCTAAAAGAGAAGCAAATTTCATCCGATCCGGCTGAAAATTTGGGGTACCATGGTGTTGGATATAATGGTCCCTAACAACCATGCAAAAATTGGTTCACATACGGTCCATAATTATATATAGCCACCCATATAAACCGATCCCCAGATTTGGGCTGCGGAGCCTCAAAAGAGAAGAAAATTTCATCCGATCCGGCTGAAATTTTTGGGTAACATTGATGTGGTATAATCGGTCTCTAACAACCGTGCAAAAATTGGTCTCACATCGGTCCATAATTACTATATGGCGCCCATTTATAAAACGATCCCCAATGATTTTGGGTTGCCGAGCCTCTAAGAGAACGCAAATCTTCATCCGAATCCGCCTGAAAATTTGGGTACATGGTATCTAGTACTATGGTCTCTAACAAACCATTGCAAAAATTAGGTCCACATCGGTTACATAATTATAATATAGCCCCCCATATAAACCGGTCCCAGATTTGGCTGCGAATGTCTTCCAAGAGAAAGCCAAATTTCATCCAACTCCGGTTGTAATTTAGAACATGGTGTTAAGTATATTGATCTTTTAAAACGTGCGAGAATTGTTCATATCGGTCCATAATTATATATAGCCTCCCCAATATTAACATTCTCAGATTTGACCTCCGGAAGGCCTCTGGAAATCTCTCTCTAGG
>PGFW01056192.1:18971-30561 GCA_003123925.1 Haematobia irritans | reverse complement strand
TTTTTTTTTTTTGGTTAGAGATATGGACAAACCTAAAGTCTACCTCCCATCAAGATATCAAATGTCTCTCAATTTTGTGAGCTAAAGAAATTCCATTTTGAGTTCCCAAAGACATAGTTTTCTCTCATAATGACCAAAGAGGCCGAAAGTTCGATCAGGATCAATTTTAAATACCAACACAACATGGATAACGTATACAAAGATTTTTGATAAGCGAATAATAAAGGTTAAAAAACGACATATATGGGTTCGGTATAAAATGTAAGAGCTAAATTTTTCAACATTTAACGCCTTAAAATTACTTACAAACATGAAGGTGCCTAAAGTTTGGCGGAACCGACTATATTACACACTGCTTCCACTTTTTGATTTACGATTTTCGATACCACCATCAATGGTTGCCCAGTTGGTAGAATTCTATCAACATGCCCTAGATTGCTTACTGTATGGTAGCATTGATAGAATCTCGTTTGATGTTTTTGGTCAGTTTTTTTCACCCTTCAATTGCTTGGAGAAAATGAAAATTTGAAACAAATTATCTAAGAGAATTACATTTTGAGAAACTTTCTTAAAGAAATAAAAATTTTTGACACAAATCTTAGAAAAATAAAATTTGTGACAAATTTTCTCTGTAAAAATTACAATTTTGAATAATTTTCTACAAAACATTAAATTTTGACCAAATTTTCTAGCAAAAATAAATTTGTTAAAATTTTCTTAAGAAATAGAAATGTTTGAACAAAATTTTTCGATTGAAATAAAAATTTTGAAAAAAATTTCCTATTAGAAATAAAATGTTGCTCAGAATTTTCTATAGAATAAAATTTGACCAAACTTTCTATGGAACTACAATTTTTTGGCAAGCAATTCTTATACAATAAATTTTGCACATTTTCAAATAAAAATCACTTTTTGACCAAATTGATCTTATTCAAATAAACTTTTGAACAAAATTTTCCTATAGAAATTAAAATGTAGCGCAAAAATTTCCTATAAAAATAAACATTTTTGTGAACATAATTTCTATATAAATATAAATGTTTTTTTTTTTTTTGACATTTTTTCATAGAAATGAAATATTAACAAGAATTTTCCTATAGGAATAAAATTTGACCAAATCTCTAAGAATAACATTTTTCAAAAATTTGACAAAAAAATTTCTAGATAATGAAATTTTGACAAAATTTTTTACAGAAATGCATTTTGACAAATATTATAATAGAATAAAATTTCTGACCAAAAATTGTCTATAAAAATAAAATGTAGACGCAAATTTTCCATAGAAATAAAGTTTGAAAAAAAAAATTCTATTTGCTATGACAGAAGATTTTCCATAGAAATAACGTTTTTGAAAAAATTGTATACAGTAATAAAACTTTTCTGATGAATAAAATTTTGACCAAATTTTGGATTTGAAGTACAATTTCGAAAAATTTTCATAAAAAATAAAATTGTTGGCTAAAATTTCTATAGAAATAAAATTTTTTAGAATAAATTTTTACACATTTTCTATAGAATAAAATTTCGATAAATTTTCTATTTAGAAGATAAATTTCGACAAAATTTCGATTGAAGTAAAGCTGTTTGAAAAAAAAAAAATTCCATAGAAAACAATTTTGTACAATTTGCTATGGAAATAAAAATTTTGACAAAAATTTTCTTACAGAAACAATATTGGTAAATTTACTATAAAATAACATTTTGACAAAATTTGCTGTAGGAACTAAAATTTTGACAAAATATTCTATAAAAATAATATTTTCCTCGTTGCTGGTTAAGCTACCTTTGTTGTGTAGTCAACGAATGGTTTTAAACTGAAATCAATTTAAAAAAATACAATTATGACAAAATTATCTAATAGAATAAAATTTTAACAAAATTTTTGTATTACAAAAAAATTGACAAAATTTTTGTATTTAAGTAAAATTTTAAAAAATGTTTGTATAGAAGTAAGATTGTGACAAAATTTTTGTATAGCATGAAGATTTCGACAAAATTTTTGTAAAGAAATAAAATATTGGCAAACCTTTTGTATAGAAATAAAATTTTGACAACATGTTCTATGGGAATAAAATTTTAACAAATTTTTTTTTTAGGAATAAAATTGTGACAACATTTTCTATAGAAATAAAATTTTGACTTAATTTTTCTAAAAGAAAAAAATTTTTGACTAAATTTTCTATAGGAATACAATTTGATCTACTTTTCTAAAGAAATAAAATTTTTAGCAAAATTTTCTATAGAAATAAAATTTTGACACAATTTTCTATATAATAAAATTTTAACAAACTGTTTTCTATAGGAATAAAACATTTTGACGAAAGTTGTCTATAGAATAAATTGTAACATATTTGCTACACGAATAAAATTTTAACAAAATTTTCTATAGAAATAAAATTTTGATCTAAATTGTCATGTAGAGAATAAAATTTTGACAAAATTTTCTAATAGAAATAAGAATTTTGACAAAGTTTTCTATAGAAATAAAATTTGAGAATTTTCACATTAGAAATTAAAAATTTTGACAAATTTTCTAATAGAAAAAAATTTAGACAAAATTTTCTATAAGAACAAAATTTTGACAAAATTTTCTATAGAAATAAAGTTTAGAACAAGAATTTCTATAAAGACAAAATTTTGACTAAATTTCTATAGGAATAAAATTGTGAACAAATTTTGCTACAGGAATATAAATCAGCAAAAAAAAAATATTGTTGACAAATTTTCTCATAGACAAAAAATTTAGACAAAATTTTCTATAAGAACAAAATTTTGACTAAATTGTCTATAGGAATAAAATTGTGACAAAATTTGCTACAGGAATAAAATTACACAAAAAAAAATATTTTGAAAATTTTTCTATAGAAATAAAATTTTGAAAAATTTTTAATAAATTTTATACATAGAAAGTTATATTGCACAAAATTTTCTATAGAGAATAAAATTTTAACCAAAATTTGCCTATACGGAATAAAATTTGTGAATAAATTGCTATACAGAAAAAAATTTTAAAACAAAATTTTCCTATAGAAATAAAATTTTGACTAAATTGTCAATAGAATAAATTTTGACAAAATTTGAAAAAATTGTTTTATAAGAATAAATTTAACAAATTTTCTATAGGAATAAAACTTTTGATAAAATTTGCTAGCAGAAATAAATTTTAACAAAATTTTCTATAGGAAATAAAATTTTAACTAAATTGTCAATAGAAATAGGATTTTTGACAAACTTCTATTGAAAAAATATTTGCAAAACGATTTTCTATATAGAAATAAATTTTTGAGTAAATTGTCAATAGAAATAAAATTTTGAGCAAAATGTTTCTTAGACAAAACTATTTTGAAGAATTTCTCTAGAATAAAACTTTAATACTACCTTTGTATAAAAATAAAATTTAGACAAAATTTTTTTATATAAATAAAATTTTGATAAGAATTTTTGCAATTTTCATAAAGGTTTCTATAAAATTAAATTTTACAACATTTTCTATAGAAATATAATATTAACAAAATTTTAAATAAATTAAATTAAAATATTTCTTTCGAATAAAACAAAACATTTTTATAGTAACCACAAAAATTTGATGCACAATTTCAAAGTAAGATTTTTTAATTGTAGATTTTTTGGTAAAATGTTTTTCAAATTTTTGTTAAATTCTTTATTATTATTTCTATAGAAATATTGTCAAAAATGTTATTTCTATAGAAAAATGATTGTCAAATGTTTATTTCTATAGATAGCAAAATGCTTAGGGGCAGGTCTTCAGCAATATTGCGAAAGACACCATGTGTTTATCTTGTCTTATGTTGGGCTTTACAACATATGTCCTGTTCCACAAAGTGGCGAAGGTTATAAAAATTTTAATAAACCATTAAAACAGTTGGGCTCAGGAAATTTCCAAAGATAAATTTTCGAAATTTGAGATCTGTAAGAAACATTTTTAATAAATTTGTAGAGGTATATAATTTCAGTATAGTTTTATAGTGTAAGTTTATAGATTTAATTGAATATTTTTATTTTATAAAGCGGGGCATATAAAAAAACCTCATCTAATGTATACCTTATGTGGTTCAAAATAAAATTTCGAGGGGCAATCTGAACCACCAGCAAAATAAAAATATAAGCAGAAAGGATTTTTTGCGTTGTTTACAAGTTTACTATACCATGCATTTTATATGTGTTTGCCTTGCCATAGGACGGAAGTCAGTTTTTTTGAAATGTATTGCGAAGTCAGCTCGAAATATATATCACTTTTAGACATATCTGAAAATAAACATAGAAATTTTCATTGGAGTTTCCATAGTTTATAACAAAATTATTTGTTTTGCTACAATATTTTACCAAGGGGAATGAAGAATTTCAATAATCCCAATTTAAACTTTAAAATATTTACTAATAACAACCAACATCATCTTTGGGTCAACGTTAGTTTTAATGAAATGAAAACCGTAAATTATTCGAAGCATGAAGTTAACTTAATTAAATCTCTAACTGGTCTTGCAACGCTATATAAATACATAGGGAAATTTTCTACACTTAATATATACGAAACCACAAGCTTATGCATACACACACAAACACTTACATGGAAGTATGTTAAATAAGCACACTAAGTGTGCTTATATGTGTGGTTTCAGCTTAGATATACTACATACATAGTAAAAGACTTACTGCATCCCTTTCTTTAATGTGTGATAGCCAAACACAATACGTGAACGCAACGTCACCAAACAAGGTGGTTAATAAAACTTATGAATTTCGTGCATACATATGTATGGGGCTTCCCATGAGAAGAGTGGATTCATTTTCTGTGATACGTATGCAGCCCGATGTACAGGCTCAACTTAACTATCTCAGTCCATTGTGATACAGCAGTGGTGAACTTCTCTCTCATCACTGAGTGCTGGCCCGATTCCGTTAAGCTGCAATGACAAGGGACCTCCTTTTTATAGCCGAGTCCGAACGGCGTCTACACATTGCAGTGAACCACTTAGAGAAGCTTTAGTAACCGCTCAGAAAATGTCACCAGCATTACTGAGTGGGATACACCACCGCTTCAAAACTTTTGGTGTTCGGTCCGTAGCAGGAATCGAACACGACTTGTGTATGCAAGGCGGGCAGCTACCATTTGCAGCACGGTGGCTGCCAAATTTATCATTACCTGTTGTGGCAAATTTCGTACTAAAATTAAAATTACATAATCTTATTATCACGTAAATTATTTTGTCTTTTTCGGTGTAATGACAAATTTCTGAAATCGGACGATGGCCTGTAAAATAAAACCGCTATATCTAATCTGAACCGTTTCGATGATATTTTCGCTTTCAGTTCAGTTCAGTTGATACTATGAAGTATAGAAAATAGAAAATTTTTGTCAAATTTTATTTCTATAGAAAATGTTGTCAAAATTTTATTATGTTGAGAATTTTGTCAAAGTTTTATTTCTAATAGGAAAATTTTGTCGAAATTTTTTTTTCTACAGAAAGTTTGTTTTTTTATTTGTCAAAATTTTAATTTCTGATAGAAAATTTGTTATCACAAATGTTTATTTCTAATATAAAAACTTAAGCAAGAATTTTATTTCCATAGAAACTTTAAGAAATATTGTTATTCTATGAAAATTTTGTCAAAATTTATTTGCTATATGAAACTTTTGTCCAAAATTTTATTTGTATCAAAATTAATTGTATAAATTTTAGCTTCCAATTAAAATTTTGTCAAAATTTTATTTCTATAGAAAATGCTGTTAAATTTTATTCTATAGAAAATTTTGTTACAATTTTATTTCTATAGAATATTTTAAGCAAAATGTTAATTTCTATAGAAAATTTTGTCATAATTATTATTTTGTATATTAATCTTATAAATTTTGTGCACAAATTTTAGTTGCTATAGAAAATTTGTCAATTTTTTTTCCTTAGAACATTTGTCATATTTTTTCTTTGTATAGAAAATTTGTCATAATTTTTTATTTGTATAGAAAATTTTTTCAAAAATTTTATTTCTATAGAAAATTTTAACAAGCATGTTATTGTCTAGATAGAAAATTTTGCATTAATTACTTTTTCGTATAGAAAATTTTTTCAAAAAATTTTATTTCTATGAAAATTTTGTCAATAATTTTATCTCTAAAATTAACCTAAATTAATTACATAAAATCTTTATTATCAGCGTAAATTCTTTGTCTTTTTCGGTGGTATGACAAAATTTCTGAAAATCGGACGATGCGCTGTAAAACCGATATCTACAATCTGAACGCGGTTTCGATGATATTTCGCTTCAGTTCAGTCAGTTGATACTATAAGTAATAGAAATAAGAAATTGTTACAAAATGTTATTTCTATAAGAAAATTTTGTAAAATTTTATTTGTATAGAAAATTTTGTCAAATTTTATTTCTATACAAAATGTTTGTCAAAAATTTAATATCTATAGAAAATTTTGTCATAATTTTTATTTTGTATTAGAAAATCAAATTTTTTGTTTTTTATAGCCAACTTTCAACAACCATGTTATGCTTATAGAAATTTAGGCAAAATTTTTATTTCTAACCAGTAATTTTGACAAAATGTTATTTCTATAGAAGTTTTGACAAAATGTTATTCTTCTATACGAAAATTTTGTCTAAAATTTTTTTTTCTATAGAAAATTTTGTCAAATTTTATTTCTATAGAAAGTTTGTCAAAACTTTATATCTATAAGAAATTTTATTAAAATTAGTTCTATAGAAAATTTTTTCAAAATTTTAGTTCTAATTAAAATTTGTCAAAATTTTATTTGTATAGAAAATTTTTGTCACAATTTTATTTCTATAGACAATTTTTGGTTAAAATTTTATTTCTATAGAAAATTTTAAACAAAATGTTAATTCTATAGAAAATTTAGCAAAATTTATTTATAAATTTTTGATCAAATTTTAATTCCATAGACCAAATTTTGTCATAATTTTTTATTGTAAGACAATTTTTTCAAATTTTATTTCTAATTAGAAATTTTGTCAAATTTATTTCTATAAGAAAATTGTCAAACTTTTAATTTCTATAGAAAATTTTGTTAAAATTTTATTTCTATAGGAAATTTTGTCATAATTTTTTATTTGTATAGTAAAATTTTGTCAACCTTTTATTTCTATAGAAATTTGAACCAAAATGTATTTCTATAAAAAATCAGGCAAAATTTATTCTGTAGAAAATTTTGTCAAATTTTATTTTTCTGTAGAAAATTTTGTTAAATTTTATTTCTTAGAAAATCTTTGCAAACGTATTTCTATAGAAAAGTTTGTTAAAATTTTTATTTCTATAGAAAATTTTGTCAAAACTGTAAATTTCTATGAAATTTTGTCAAACATGTCTATTGCTATTAAATATTTGTGAAATTCCTCTAGTTGGAGAGGAGAATTTCTACTAATTGTGGCAACTGTGATTACTCTCGTTTAGGCGAACTTAAAATTTTGTTAATTTGTCATTTTCAAGAAATCTATTTTCTAAAGAAATTTTTGGCAAATTTATTTCTATAGAAAGATGTGCGCAAAATTTTATTTCTATGGAAAATGTCTAACAAACTGTTTATTTCTATAAAATTTAAGTCAAGCATTTTATTTTCCTATAGAAAATTCAAACAAAATGTCATTTCTATAAAAAAAAAATTAGGCAAAATTTTATTTATAAATTTTGTCAAAATTTTTTTATTTCTATTAGATAATTTTGTCAAAGTTTTAATTCTATAGATAATGCTGTCCATAATTTTAATTTGTAAGTAAATTTTTGTCAAAATTTATTTTTATAAAAAATTTGAAGCAAAATTCATTTCAATAGAACTTCAGGCAAAATTTTTATTTCTGTAGTCAAAATTTTGTCAAAATTTGGGTAAAATTTTATATCTATAGAAAATTTTTTCAAAATTTTATATCTATATGGAAATTTTGTCAAAAATTTATTTTCCATAGAAACTTTTTTCATTAATTTTTATTTGTCTACTGAATTTTTGTCCAAAATCTAATTGTTATATAATTTTTTGTCACAAATTTTATTTTTACAAAAGTTCTTGTTTCCCCAAAACTGTAATTTCTAATAGAAAACTTTTGTCAACATCTTTATTGGCATAATTAAAAATGTTGTGAAATTCCTCTTAGTTGGATAGGAGACTTCCTAGCCAATTGTGCCGACTGTGATTACGCGTCGTTTAGCGTTTAGCGTTTTGGCAAAATTTTATTTCTATACGAAAAATTTAGTCAAAATTTTATTTCTATAGAATTTTGGCGAAAAAAATTTTAATTTCTTAGAAAATTTTGCGAAATTTTATTTCTATAGAAAATTTGTCACATCTTATTTCTAGTAAAACTATTTCAGCCAAATTTCCGTTGTTTAAAATAGGCTGCTATATCACCTCATAGTTAAATATGTCGACATCATAATATCAAAAGCATGGACAAATGGTTAAATGTACGCACATTTCAATATGTTATTCTATCATAAAGAAAAAATGGGAATGCCCTATACATGCTTATGGTGGTCCGCATGTACACATACTTACGTATTTAGCTATTGTTGAATAATACCACCAAAGTTGAAATGACACAAAAGGCAAACCAACAAAACTTGACCAATTAAGGGCTTCAAACGCGAATAGGTGTATGCATCAAACAAATTTAACACCACAACCTAAATTAATTTGCTTAAAATTGTCAAAGAGGAGCTTCTTAGTTTTAATTTCCAAATATTTCACCATTTAATTTTTCACTCAAATAGAGATTTTGTAAACTGTCCTTTTTAACCAATTAACCAAATAATAAAAGAATAGCTTCCTACGAACATCAAAATCGATCGAAAACATCATAGCCTGTAAAACTGGTCATTCAGTTGGAAATGTGCAAATTGGTTCATACGATTTGTACCTCTTTAACATTGCGCATTTGTCTAAAACGAGCATACGAGTTGATTTTTTTCTTCCTTACTTCCTGTATACGATTCGGTTCAACAATTTGCACAGCAATAATAAAAAAATTTTTGTTTTAATTCCGACGCAAGCAAAAATCCAAAAACATCCGTTTTTTTCTTCTTCTCTGTGATTTCGTGACTATACAACAGCATCAGCATGAAACCCTAACGTTACAACTGAGCTGAATATCGAACATCAACCTTACGAAAAAATAAAAAAGAACGGGAGCAACAACTTTTTTATTGAACTCATTGCTCCTGGGTTTTGTTCATTTCGCATATGGAGTTCAGACAAACGAGCGTTCTCCTATTAATTTTCCAATCAATTAAATTTTGCCGGATTGACTTCATTGACTCCTTCGACTGAGTGAATAACTGACTGAGTGACTGTCAGCTATTCAGTTTGCTTGGCTACGCATATTGATTGCGTTTGCACTGAATTTTGCACCAGTCAAAAACTAAGGGGGAAAGGAAAAAGCAATTAAGGTGGTAGAAAGCAAAGCTTGAAATATAAGATATGAAGTCACCATGGCAATTTACATTGTGTATGTGAGCATAAAAAGAGATTTTTATGGTAATCAAAACAAATTGGTAGGTCTTTTCAGTAAAGAAATAAGATGCCCTTTAACCACCCTATTGAATTAAATATGCATATGCAAGGGTAAAACATGGTACTTGGCTAAAGTTATAAAGAATCACAGGAAATTCGATGACCCGGAAATTCGGTACAAAAATTAGGCCCTGCGTATACAAGCACCTGGAAAATTTAGCTCGGAGAGGTTCAAAAACCAATTAACTACATTTCATCAAATTTCTAAAGAAATAAAAATTTTGATAAAATTTCATGAATAAAAGTTTTTTACAAATTTTCTATGAAATACAAATTTGCAAAATTTTGAATCAAAATTTTTAATATTCGAAATTATAGCAATAAAATTTCGAACAAAATTTCATAGATAGCAATATATAATTTGAAAAATTTCTAAAAAGAAATTTGACAAAATTTTCTTAAAAGAAAATTTAAATTGCTCAGGATGTTATAAAATTTACCTATAAAAATAAAATTTGAACAAACATTTTTCCCTATAAGATAAAATTTTGACAAAAAATTTTCTATATAAAAAAATTTGACCAAAAATTTCTACAATAATTTCACATTTCATATAAATTTGAGAAAATTTTTGACAAATAATTTCTTTTAATAGAAATAAAAATGTTGACAAAATTTTCTTAAGAAATAAAATTTTACAAAATTTCCTATAAAAAAAATTGTGACACAATTTTCTATGATAAATAAAAATTTGACATATTTTCTTATAGAAATAAGTTGACAAAATTCGTTACAAAAATTTTTTAAGAACAATAAATAAAATTTTTGGACAAATTCATATGAAAAAAATGAATTATTTTAAGAAATACTTTTGACAGAAATTGTATAGACAATAAAATTTGACACAACTTATTCTTAGAATAAAAATTTGGAAAATTTCTCTTAGAAATAAAATTTTAACAAACATTTTATGAAATAAAAATTTTGACAAAAAATTTTCTATAGAGTAATAAAATTTTAGACAAATTTTCTCCTATAATAACAAGATGAACATTTGTGAACATTTTCTATGACATAAAATTTATAAAGATTATTCGTATGTATTAAAAATTTTTTCTAAGAAAATAAAATTGTGACAAAATTTTCAATACAAAATGAAAATTTGATCAAAATTTTCTATATAAATAATTTTTAATACAAAATTTTCTTAAAAGAAATGAAAAAAATTTTGAACAAAATTTTTCTTATAGAAATGAAATTTTTTGAAACAAAATTTCCTATAGAAGAAAAAAATGTTGGACAAAATCCTTCCCTTTTAGAGAAAATTGGTTGACAAAATTTTCTAAAGAAAAGAAAAATGTTTGAAACAAACCTATCTTCCCTATAGAAAAAAATGTTGACAAATTTTTTTAAAGAAAATAAATTTTGAAAAATTTTTTATAGAAAAAAATTTTTGACAAACTTTCTATAGGAATAAATTTTGAACAACATTTTTCTATACAAATTAACAATTGTTGAAAACAAAAAATTTTCTATATGAATAAATTTGATCAAAATCTTTTCCTTTTCAGAAAGCCAAAACTTCACAAAAATTTTATTTCTATAGCAAATAAAATTTTTGGAACCAAAATTTTCCTTTTTAGAATAAAATTTTTAACATATATTTTTCCTTTAGGAAATAAAAAAATTAATGAACAAAATTTTTTGCCCTAGAGAAAATAAAATTAAATGATAAAATTTTTATAACGAAAAATGGAAAAATATAACCAAAAATTTTTTTCCTATAAGAAATGAAATTTGACAAAATTTTCTATAGAAATGAAAGATTTTGAAAACAAGAATTTTTTCCTATAGAACAAAAATTTTTGAACACAATTTTTCCCTATAAAAGAAATAAAATTTTTTGAAAAAAATTTTCCTATAGAAAATAAAATTTTGAACAAAAATTTTTTCTTTAGAAATAAAATTTGCAACAAAATTTTCTAATAGAAAATAAATTTTGACAAGAAAATTTTCCTATAAGAAGATAAAATTTGTTTTTTGACAAACATTTTTATAGAAAAAATTTTGACAAAATTTTCTATAAAGGAATAAATTTTTGA
>PGFW01056186.1:0-13897 GCA_003123925.1 Haematobia irritans | reverse complement strand
AAAACGATTCTAAGGCCTTCTAAGTTTGTGTTTTCACCAAGGATGCTCTCTGATAAAATTGCGAAATTTGTCCAAACCATATGTAAAGAATTTAAAGTTTTGCCAAAGTTTCTAATATGGATAATTGGCCCTTTGGGCTTATATTAATTTCAAAGGTATGACTATTTTCTTTGTGGTTGCTTTCTTATGGAAACAAACTCAAAAATGCTGAAATACCCTAAAAGGCTCTAGGAGAACTCTGCTTTTATCACAATTGGGTTTGCCATCCACATTATGCTCAAAATCTCATTTTTTCGAGATTGGCAAATCGCTTTTCTTAAGAGAGCGAAATTAAAATGTCAAAAAAGGAGGATATTACGAGAATTGTGTGAACGCAATATAATACCCATCTGATCAGACAATACAAAGATTTCCAACTGGAACTGTAAGAAAATGGACATGGCTGAAGGAAATAACCAGTAAAAAACCATACAGTGTTTGCAGCCTCAAAGAGAATCAGGACAGCATTTTATTAAAAAGTTTTTTTAAATTTATTTTTCAGTCAATATATGCCCAAGGTATTAAAATATTGGGATGGAATAGGCTGCAAAATCCAAAAATTGGAGATCTAAGAATAACCAAAAAAATCTCAGAAGCCAATCAAAAATAAGCGATTCAAGGACTTTTGTCATATAGCTTTGACGAAATTGTCAACTATTACAAAATGTATTACGAGGAAGCTATCAATAAGCAATGGGCCACTCTAAAATCCTTATGTAGACTATAAACCTTAAAATATATTTGTTTTTGCTTACAGGTCCCACATCCATATAATCTTATTTTGTTGAAATACAACAAATGTTCAGCACAAAACAAATATGTTAATTGTCTGCTACATACAAAAATGCATATTTGAAAAATTTTTTTTTTATTATTCATGTAAAATTAACCCTTTTTTTTTTTTTGTTGTTTTCATTTTCTATATGTCGGACATAAGTGAATCTCAAATATTGGACAAAATTAGGAAACCGTGAGTTTTCACTTCTGAGATGTATGGTATGAATTATTCCAAGGGACGGTGTTCCAACAATTCTAGTTTATTATAGAGAAATTCAAAAGAAACTGACAAATATATTCAGTTGACGCGAAGTCTTTCGGTGTTGACATTCTGATTAATTGAATTTATTGTGCTACAAGTACTACACAGATTTACGATTATATTAATGTTACTTCAGATAGACAAGTATGCTGGACAACATTTTTAATGTCTAAACAATGCAATTCCAAAATCATTCGGAATTACTCTCCATCTCAATATAAATGCTGCATTAAAAAGGACAGTACTTTTTTGATGCTCACATAAATGGATATTATACCGTTAAGTTGACTGGTTTTTTAAACCCACATGACATCAAAGTTTCATATGGGTCAATCAATTAATTCTAAGTTTCATTTCCTTAGATTACACGGCAAACTGCGAATGTATATTCCTTGATAAGTTTTTTTGATCCGACTCATAGGGGCACCTGCCAGGGAAAATAATTTCGTCGTTGCCAATCAACAAAATAGTTTCGCCATTTTATTCTAATGGATGCAAATCGCAGAATACCCAATATTGAAATTTTTATAATTCCCAAGATTTTACTTTAATTGGCTTCTACAAAGACATTATAAGGTAAGCTGATGGAATTAAAGTATACACGCTAAGATATGTTTATATTTTGTAAGGATTTTCAATTTGACAGCGTTTACTTATTCGTTCTTTTTAGAGAGGGTTAAATGGTAACAATTTGACCTTGTTGATTTCTTTTTGTTCGCCCGATATAACCAGATGGGTATTAGGGAAGAAGGATAAACACACTCTTGAAAAATTTATTTTCCATTGATCTGGTCTTGAATCCTGAACCTTTGTATTCAAAGCGGCCATTCTCCAAGGGCGAAAGGTTACCCGACACTATTAATTTTATAATCAGTAGTGCGGTCAGCTGTGAAATCATTAAACTAAAACTTCGATACCAAAATTAATTTGATGGATAGGGGTGCTTATTTAGTTCGCATTAACGCTAAAATACATGTTTTCAGGTTGACTTTAGCAATTTATTTTCAGCAGAAAATAGACGTTTAATTAGTGCTTGGATAATTTTATGTTTTGCAGTTTTAGTCTTGAATTTTAGTGGACTAAACTAAACTTTTGTAAGTGAAATCGAAGTTAATTATAGTAAGTCAACACGAATGAATTTTGAAATTAATACTATGTAAATATATAAATCCTTGTCATACCAAATATGCAAAATGATTAAATGGAATATGTGGGAGGCGAGCTATGATTATTACTTAACAGATCTTGTTTATCGAGAGCTATAGATGACCTACACCAAGAAATTTAGTTAGTAGGGAGCAGCAGAAAAGTCTGTTAAAAAAGACAGAGACACGTTTGCTGAAATAGCAACATTTCCGGTATTTTTTAAGCTCGATTACATATGATGAGGTGTAAATATTTTCACATTATTGGAAATTGCTTTTATATCTTTTACCTGTTTTTATTTTCATTCTTTATTATGATACCTCTCATTCATTAGTTTCTAGTTATGTATACAATTCCAAGTTATTGGTAGAAATTTGGAATAGGATATATTTTTGCGAAAACGACTCACCTGCAACATTTTTTGAATGTTGGAGGGGGCTTTGAGTCCCCGACTTACGTCGGAAAACAGGCGTATCAGATATCCAAACTCGTCGGAAAAGCGCACGAGGCCGGGACCCAGCGGAGAGGTCACAGGTGAGAAGTGATGTACACGCCAATTACTCAAAGTATCAATTATTGGTGCTTTTTTAATAATTTGAACGACGCATCAAGAGCCCCGTTAAACAAACAGAAAAGTGCTTTTAAGATTCCCGTTCGTAAACCGAATCATTAGAAGATAAGGGCAGATAAAAAAAAAAGATTGGTAGATGATGTCATTTTATTATTTAAACATTTATCAATTCTGGTAATATAACATTTTATACGACTTAATATCATTTAACATATTTATGCAATTAATTAATTTAATTTATAAGATGATATTAGGTACAAGTTGCAAGTTAGCATTTGTAGGGTCATCAGCTTTTATATCCAATGGAGGCCAGCGGGGGTCTGAAAAATATGTGGAAAAACTTCCTTTATTCCATTTCTGGAAAGACCTGATCAAATTGCTTTCACAAATATACTTTCACTGATTAAGCGAAATAACTATGTTTTCAGCACTTCATTATATTTTATTTAATAAAATATAAGAGCTAGGTGTTGCTTGCGGTGGGTTCACAAAAGTATAAATGGCTTGTAACAGTATGATTGGGAAGAATATTCCATGTACATTTTCTTTGTGATTATGGTTTCCACAGTTGGCCGATATTGCCGCCAAGTTGCGCCTTGTGGTTATTTCGAGCGTTGTAGCGATGGTGGAGGTTGTAAAATGGAATTGTTGAATTGTAGAACGGTGTACCATCAACCTCTTTTACTGCCAGAGAAAAAAAGTCCCTTGCATGAATAGATGTAACTTAGCGATATACTATCTTTTCGTCCGATATTGGGCTCATATGACACATAGAGGCCAAAGTATTACTAACAAGGATCTTCGATGAAAATTTTTTGCAACTCTTCCCACGAGGGTAGAATTGAAAAAGATAATATTCCTACTTTGTCCTAGGGTAAATAAATTGCATTTTGAATCAAAGCGTTCAAATTTAGAAAAATATTAATACTGGCCCATAATAAATATCACTTATCGTTCTTTCGATTTGAACTATATATGGCCAGCAAAAGGCCATATGATTTTGCCAATGATCTATGCTTCAAATTTTGCACAGAAGAGTAACGTTTAATAAGGGTATTCGATTAAAGTGTTATTTGAAAGTGGCAATAAATCCGCTTCCAAAGTAAAGGCTAATCTTTCCCTGTCCGTGGTTCAAATTTTTGTTAATAATCGGTACAGATTTAGTCTATAGTCCCCCTCAACACTTAAAATTAAATATCTTTGTTCGCCCGATTTAGTTAACAAGATAATCATTATAATTGGTCTCTCATTTTAAAGCTTTTAGGGATTTGTTTTTCGCCCTGAGCTTACTTCATATTTTTTTTCACAAGCGGTTAATTTTAACGTACTATGTTGCTATGTGCCAAAGTATTGGTCTCATAAAAAATAGTCTATTTCAGAATTTCTAAGGTAGTAGCTAACCCATATATACTCTTTTCGTACCGACTTTTTTAACTAATACTCATGGCCTCCAAATCCCAGGGTTTTTGCGGTTTTTCTCGTGATTTGCTTCAAATATTATCGCGACTCAAGTGAGTGCGTTTAGTAGTATCGGGTGAATCTCGTGCCAAATTTGGTTGAAATCGGTTCATATTTGAGATATTGCTCCATAATATATCTTCCGTCCAAGACCTCCTGTAAGCACAATTTCATCCATGTATTGAGCCGTGGCTCGAAAGTTATACTCATTTACTTTGAAATGTTGGCGCCGATAGATAGCAGATTATATAATTCCTAACTTTATACATTGTTTTCAGAATCAATGTTAGTTCAAAATCGGTTCAGTATTTCTATATATTAGCTCCCATGTTACACACTCAGAAGTTGGAAAGGGAAGAATATAGGCCCTATGGACTGCTGATAACACACTTTTAGACCGATTTAATTCATTATGAAGTTTACACTTCCAATTAACTTGGATAGCGGTTTAAACGTAGTCAGAGAAATTGATTAAATATAGAAGATAAAAAACAAATGTCTCACAAATTTTTATATTTAGGCTTCCAGCAAAAATGGTGAAAGTAGTTGAGATGGTAATACACAAAGATTTATGGTTCCTATACAATAGGAAGGTGCAGAGTTGAGCTATTAATATAGTCGGCCCCTCGCCCGACCTTTAGAATTTACTTACTTGTTTTTTATATGGAAATGTTTACTTTTTGATTTTAATTTTTTTTTAATATGAAAAATCGACATTTCGAACTTCTTTTTTAAATTCAAATATCGAAAAGGTTTTACCTATCGACTTTTTAAATTGGAAAAAGTCGACTATTTAAAATCCTCCTTTTCACAACTTGAAAAAGTCGACATAATGTCGACTTATGTGTTGTAATGTGTTATAATAAACTCGAAAAATCCCTCACCATAGTCGACTTTTCGAATTTTATACATTTTTTCTAAAACTTACCCGAAAAAAAAATTACTCAGACGTTTGTAATTTTCTAACATAACTTTTGGGGTCGGTTTTAAAATTATTTGTGTGGCAGCCGATGTTCTCAGGCTCACTTTGGAATGATAATCAGCCCAAATGAAGTTTCATTCATTGTTTTGATCACCAACATTGCGTTAACTTCTCGCTTTTTTTCACTGAGTGACTTGAATATTCTACTGCCCGGATTCCATGTTAAGACTCTCGCGAATTGACATAGGCGACCCCCTTTTTATATTTGCACGTTAGTCGAAACGGTTCGGACCGCATATCTCACATTTGCAGTGAAGCCAACTTAGAGAAGATTTTGCCAAACCTCGAGAAAATGTCACCATCATTACTGAAGGTCGGGATAGTCCACTTTTCGCTTTTCGAAAAATAAAACTTGTTTGTGGTTGTTCGGTTCGGTCGGTTGAAAGCAGGAATTCGAACAACCGACGATTCGTGTTATGCGAAGGAGGGCATGCTAACCACTTGCACCACGGGCTGGCTCTTCCCTGGGTGATTGGACCCTATAATAAAGTATTGTTATATTCCGTTTCCTTGTATAGCACATCGAAATTTTATCGCAATTATCCAGCAACTTATTATCTTCTATATAATAAATTAAATTGCAGAATCAGTATGTCTGATTTTATTTTGTATTGTTTTCTGTATGTTCCAGTTGGCCTCGTTTCGAAACGGCCTGAACGATTTACCTTTGAAACTTCTAGAGATGTAGGGCCCGGTGTTTTTAATCATGTGGTTGGTATAATAGGAGCGTACCTCATTCTTTTTGACACCTGTCGCGGGATGGAGGATGACCTCCCCTTTCGATCGGACTTTTTCGTTGAGTTTTATACCAATTGACCAAAAGTTGACCGATTAATTGCTGAACTTTGCATTTGAAAGTATTTGCGGGGGTTTAGCATCTAAACAAAGTCCGACTACTTTTTTATTTTCGATATTTGCTTGGCGGAGGGGCGGCCTCCCCTGTTCGACTTTTTTTTAAAGCTACAGTGAAAAACTAAAATTTCTCTAAATTAATCTGAGATTTACAGAGAACATGTGGTGAGGTTATGGAATTAAATTATGGGTTACCCGAATGATTTCATATCGTGGTGGGGAGTTGGGGACCCTTCTCCCCTGCCGTACTTTGTGGTTAAACTTGGAAAACAAATATATGGCGATTGCTTGAAATTTTTCATTGACAATGTTTAGGGTTTGGCCATCCTAGACAGAAAATCGCTACATTATTTTTCGATATTTGTCGGGGAGGGGCGACCACCCCTTTGCGACGACATTTTGTTTGAAAGTGACAAAACAAAAACTAAACTCCCCGACTGAAATATTACCGGAAAAAATGGCGCGTTTTCGATGAAAAATTTATAATCAAGTTCTTGATTTTTAATAAAAAAATCAAAAGGACATAAGGGAAACATTCGCTTCTCTTTAAGTACATACAGAGAAACAATTAAAACATTTACCCAGATTACCTTTTAAATGTACAGAGGACTGGGAGAAGGTACGATATTATAGCTTGATTTACCTGATTTTGTGATATTTGCGACGGAAGAGAGGACTGCTTGACATTTTATGGGGAACCGCCCCGTTTTTCAAAAGATACGCTACATCACTTTTCAGATATTAGTCGGGGAGGAGGTTCCTCCTCCTAAACTGCCAAAAAAAACAACACACTCTTAAAGTTTGCTTGAAATTTACATAGGCAGTCGGGGGAAGGTTGATGAACCTAAGAGGCAACCTTCCTTGCCCCCACGTTGGAGGAAGAAGTTTCAAAAGAATTTTCCAGGGGGGAAGGTTAGGTTTTGTCCGCTCATTCACTACTCGGTGTGTTTGTCGATATTCTAAATCGGTGAAAGGTGACGTCCCTTTAAAAACACCAAAATAGAGCTAAAATTGTAAAAAACATCGACGATCTAAAACTTCGACAAATTATACATTGGAACGTTGCGTGATTGTGTTTGAGACGCTGATTATTAAATTCTGACATGAAATTTTTGAACCAATTCATTTGTATTAATGTATTTTTTATCCGAATATCTGCTGGGAAGGGGAAAAAATTTGAAATAAACTTTGTCGATTTACTGTCGATTAAAATCTAATATTAGGGACCAATTGAGTAGTTGCGACAAAACGCTAAATATAGCGAGGTACAGGTGATAGATCCGATTTTTCAGAGATCAGAAGAAGTGAAAAGACGCGAAGGATGGGAGGGGAGGGTTCCCTTTTTGACCGTTTTTTTTTTAATAAAACCGGATGCCTTTGGTCTTACTTTAATTGAAAGTAGCAGTGGTGTCGGTAACATAATGGAACTCGTACATAATTTTATAGATTTTTGCACAGGCTGTCTGCCAGACTTACCTTTTTAGCATTTACAAGAACTTCAATCTTACAATGAAATTGGCAAGCCAGTGAAGAGGGCTGCATCAATTTTTCCAACATTTTAGCAAATGACTTACACTCGTGGTAAGATTTTTTACAGATTTTGCTTTTTTCCGAATTTATTGAATGGGAACGAGTAATTCTTTGCTATTGTTGATTATATATAGTTGCCTAATTTTCAGATATGTTGAGAGAGAGAGGACTACCTTTTCCTTGACAAACCCACACTTAAAATTCACAAAGAGAATATAGAAATAATGTACACCTCTCCCGCACGTATTTGTACCTATAACACGATTTTTGTTTGAAGAATTCAAAGATCTTACTAATCGAATTTGTTAATCAGCACGAAGGATATAGTTGCTAAGTTAAACGCAGAATATTCCTCGCAATAGGCGTTCGGAAGGCGCAGCGAAGCGGGCCGGGTTACGCCTAGTAAAGGATATATATATTTCTTGATCCAGGGGAGAAATTCTAAGACGATATAAAGATTAGTCTGTTGTCGCTGTTGTAATCCGCTACAGCTTCAAATTAATGGCGCTGTTATCCATCCTGAAATTGTGGCACATATTAGCTTAAGCCGGTCTTTTGTTTGCAGGGCAGGGCAGCTTGCGAAGATGGGCGTTTTACCTCATCGGTCCAAGTTTTGATTAGTACCCCAAAACCGATCCTCGCCGATTTGGGTTTTCCCGGTCTTGAGCTTATAAAAAGCTGTATTAGGAACATGCACAAAGATGTCACAAGAAAATAAATATGGTGTGACCTATACTCAAATGTCCATGTTTTGGGATTATAGTAAGCGGTCCTTTATCATGTACCGATTTCCCAATTTTGCTTCTTTGGGGATTGCAACTCTTATAGAAGTGTTATTTTTCTAATACCGTTTTGCCCTGAAATTGGAAATCTAGAGGTATTCTGACACAGACCATTAATAGAGGTGTAATCGAAACATGGGGTGTACCGGTCATATTGTTTTTGATATCCAGCCTAACCCATGTAGACCTTAGTCTCCCGTTCTTTGGGGCTTGGGCTCATAGAAACCGTTAAAGTCTCTGATCCAAATTTTACCTGAATTTTAATTCCGAGGTACTCTAAGGACCCTAAAGACGTGTTTTACCGAAGATGGTGGTCCTTAAATGTTACTTAATGGTGCAATGGTTTGGATTTATAGCCAGCCTGATTCGCTTCATTTATTTTGGTATCCCGATTTTACTTTTCTTTGGCTTTTAGGAATCCGTAATTGATTATTACCTCCAAGTTTGTGTATTTACATACAAATTTTCTTGGAAGTCTTACAGGTAATTCTAGGACCCTTAAGAGAGTGTGCCGAAAATGGTGAGCATCACGTCCATGTTTTATATAGCCCCCAGTTATAGACCGCATCTCCCGATTTTAGGACTTTTTGGGATTCTAGAATCCATAGTTTTTACCCAATTTGCCTGAAATGTGGCAAATCTTTAGAGGGGTGTTGCGAATTATATTGAGTATGCGGCTTAGCAGTTATTTGATATAGCCCTCTTATAAAACCGGCCCACCGATTTGGGGTCTTAGATTCGAAGAATACAATTACAATGTGCCTGAACTGTGTGTATTCACTTCCAGTGTTTTGGTATAGCCCCCACTTACAACCGAACTACCGATTTATGCTCCCCGCATGACACACAAAAAATTTCGCGAAAATTTTTCCAATTAAAATTTTAATTGAGTTTTAAAAAAATATTCAATTAAAATTTTAATTGATTCAACAATTTTTTTAATTGAAACAAAAGCATCAAATCACAAAAATAATAGTATCAAATCAATTTTTTTTATTGCGATCATTTAACTTTTTAATTGACCTTCAATTAAATTTTTATAATGAGACTATCATTTCTGCTGCATTGAAGACATTTCAATGTTAAAAATCAATTAGGATTCAACAATTAATTTTCGTGGATTTAATCAGAAAATTTTTTAGTAGCTTTACTGTGTGTATGGGTTTTCTAAACAATTGGTAGTTTTTATCCGATTTGCCACAAATTGAAAAATTATACTGGCATTTTTTAGACCGCATAACAAAGTGTATATGGAGTTTGTTTTTATATTCTTAAGGTCACATTTTGGTAAAAGAAAGAAGTCCTCCAATATTATAGACCCGATTTCACTCTTATGAGGGGAATATTAGAAGAGCGCACTTGATCATGAAAATTCATTGGAAACCTGAATGGTTAAAAATTACCATATTTTCTCGTATCATTTAAAATAATTTGCGGTAAATGAAAATCTACAGATTTTAGTTTTTGTAATACTCCCAATGCGTGATCCTCATTTCACTATTTATTCTTGACACTTACAAGAGAATATGTTTTTATTGCATATTAACTCTGACAACTCACAAACGAAACATGGTTTCTTATTAATTCAGAATCTGATCTAGCTTCCATTAACGCGTAACTTCTTTACATTTATAAATGTGCCCGGATAAGGCGTTAATGCGTTTACTGCGTTGGACTGATCATGCTTGGGAAAAATATCTGTCATCAAACCCCCTGAAAGTTTCCAAAAGAGAAAAACTAGTATATTTGATTCATGGTGTTGGCTATTTAAGATTCGGCCTAATTTTAATTTGGAAAATTCGACTTTTAAACTTTGGAATTGTGGGCCACCTTAGTGCAATGGTTAGCTTGCCGGCCTTACATATAAAGGGTCCCAATTTCGACTTTATACCGTTTTTGATAGGGAAATGTAAACTTTACAACATTTTTAAAATTTGGGAAAATTGACTGTTTTTTTTTTCAAAATTTAAAAAAGTCGACTTGCGACATTTTGTTTTTTTTTTAATCGAAAAGCGTACTATTCGACCTTTTTAAGCTTGTAGTATATACATTTGAAGCTTTTATTAAAGGTTAAAAAAGTAGGCTTTTGACACTTTTAAAATTTAAAGAAATGCCACTTTTCCTGTTTTCGACTTTCTTCTTTCTGTTTTGTTTTTAAATTTGGAAAAGTCGATTTTTTTGACTCCTCAGAGGTTTCACTTTATATGTATCCTTTTTGAAAATAATTGATATTGTCTACACACCCAGAAAAGTAATATAATGAACCCAAAAATGTTTCAAGAGCATCATGTTGCTTTTGCAAGGAAAAAAGTAACATACTTGCCGAAATCAGATACATAATTTCAGACAAAACTAATGTCACAAATCCAATGTCTAAATCCTCTCAACATAAACATGCAGTACTACAACATTGGGATGTCACATGGACTGTCCACTATTGAATTTATACACACTTATTCAATAACCCTTTAAAAGTTATCAAGTAAAACGCATTTGATCATCGTCTCTTATTTTTGTTCAAATGCTGCATTTCAAGTTTTTTTTTATTTAAGACGGTAGAATACTATCACATTTTTATTGGTATTTTTATGTACGTCGTTTGCTGTTTTGTTTTGTTGTCTTTGCTCCCACAAAAAGTAGAAAAAATACAACAATAACAAAATGCAAGCACAAAAAGGAAAATAAACATATTGAAGGATACATTGGCCAAACCATAAGTGAGTTTTATGGCTTTTTTATTTTTAGGCTGGCTGCTGGGATAATACAAAGATCAGGCATTGGATGTTTTGCATTGGCCCTACCATTTTGGGACTGGTTCTTTAGAGAGATGACGAGAGAGTTCGGAAGAGAGGTAAACAGGTGGGAGAGAATTTCCTTTAGAGCCAATTCATTGGAGTAAAAAATCTTCGTAGCCCTCGACGACTTCATATTCTTTCCATTTGGATATTTTATTCCCACATGTGGGCCAATGGATAAATTTAAATTTATCCATATTCAAACACTTCATAGAGACACTAGAAGTTGCTGGAAAATTCGGAAGGAGGAAAATGTACAACACCGTTCATATACACAGAAATGGGAAATTTTCATAGGAAAATGCAAGAAAAATGGGAATGTAAATTAATGTTTTTTTCAATGAGTTTAAAACAGAGACATTGCTATACTCCATTATTAAAACTTAACAAATCTAGCTACTAGACACACTGATATATATACAGGGTAGCTGTTCGATAGTTAAATCTGCAACAAGAAAAAAAGTGCTAATTTTTTTGTAATATATTTCATTTTTTGTATATCTATTTATTTATTTAAATTATCTAGTTTAGATGCGAGGGATGACCACGAATTCCAATAGCGGGATTTTTAGTTCCTCATAGACCCATAGTTCGGCTCCATTGCGGATTTCCTCCAAAACTTGCTTCTTCCATCTCGTTTTATCTGTACTGTGTACATGTCCTCCCAGCCTCCGGCCGGAGAATGGGTCCATTCTTAATTAGGATGTGGGTTCCCAGAAATATCGCCCTAGGTCGAAGCAAGAGAAATACTGCCTCAGGCTGCATTTTCCGCAAAGTCGCGCATTTTTCATAGTCTGAAAGACAATTAAGAGGCCCCCCATTATGTCATTGTTCTTCATTCAGCCTGAAAGATACGTATGCTGGGGACACACTCGGCCACAGGAATGTGAAATGTAAATCTCGTCCCGTCCCTCGGGAGTTCCCGGCATGAACCCCACACTACAACGAAATATCATATTCACCACCTCGATCTCGCTTAGGATCCCACGATCACACTTTACCCATACTGTTTTCCATTGCCAGAGTGTTGGTTGTCCTGTTATCATGCCCTTCTTATCCAAACAGAACTCATCCTGCCTCTCGTAGCGATACACACCGCCTTTCTCATTTTAGCCGACACAAGACACACTTCCAGTGGAATTTAGTGAGTTCCTATATTTTTTTTTTTGTGAACACAAACACTATAATTTTATTACCGCGCCAGCGTATGCGATGTGAATAGCATTCGATCTCGCAAATATATTTTTATATTCTCCTGTTAGCCGGTCCATTTTTAGGCCCAACACCAACTACTTCTAACACAAACGGGGGGGCGAGCAAGCATTAACTATACACTAGACCTCATAAAGGTAAAAGGATGAATCTAACCCTTGAAAATTACAATTTTAAAAGATTTGAAATTTATTTTTTCCAAATATTAACTACGTTTCCTAATTCTTTTAACCGAGATTAGTGTGATGAAGCTTGCTCCTCCAAAGGCTTCTGATTTTAATCATAGTGGAGAATATTATTAATTATATGGGGACTTATATATATTAGATCGATTATAAATATCTAGGCACGGTTGTTTAAAGTAATTGTTATATCTAACCCAGTTCAAAATATAAAACTCGTATATGGATGAATTTTGCTCTTGTAGAGACATTGGATCGGTTTATAATGTGTTGCTACTTGCAATAGATTAAGTTAATTAGGTACCTAATTCTCATCTGCAAAAATTAGGTGTTAGAGACCCACTTCATTACTAGGAGTATCAATAGTACAAATTTTTGCGAGATTGAGCAATGAAATTTCTCGAATATTTCTCTTTAGAGCTCACCAGCACATATCTTGGGTCGATTCTTCATAGCATCGAGCCGTCTCATAATCCTAATATAAATCTATGGTAATTCATAATTCGCCAGATGATGGGAACCCATTTTTTTGATATACAGGAATCGCTATCGTATGTAAGATAAATATAGAGTTCTCTTTGTTATCACTATCAATATGCAGGAAAACCAAATAATATTTAGCCTGGCTGATGCAATCTCTGCTATCCTGCTTGAACGGTAGCTGAAGAATCTTGAGGATACGAAATCGAGTATTATATATACGCATTGTCTACAAATAAGACCAAAAGATCCTCTTAAATATTTACGTA
Organism: Haematobia irritans; assembly: GCA_003123925.1. Classification (NCBI taxonomy): domain Eukaryota; kingdom Metazoa; phylum Arthropoda; class Insecta; order Diptera; family Muscidae; genus Haematobia; species Haematobia irritans. Next base: position 560 of record PGFW01056186.1, on the reverse strand, counting down.
TCATTTAATGTATTCCGCATTGTTGCTATTATGTGTACATCTTATTATGTCTTTTAAAATAATTCCTCTGTATGAAGATTATATATATGTATTCTAAAATTAACTCCTGTCGGAGAAACCATCGGTATACTTTATATAGAGATCCTAAGAACAATTTAATGACTCTTGGAATAGTTTATCTGCCTATACGGTAGTTTTATTATTTTGATGTTTTTATCTATATGGACGTGTGAACCAAATATATTTTTCATTATTGTTAGATATGTTTTTCGTTTTCTTCTATCACATATGGTTGTGACGTCTGCATACGTTATTGTAACCAGACTTACGTCTACTAGGATCGAGAATGCAATTATATTTATCTTCTTTATGACGTATCCGCAACAGCAATCCCTGTATAAGACTCGTAGTGTATTCGAAATTATCCTATAATAGTTCTATATTAATATATGGATGGTCCTACACAAATTATTTCCTAAGATTAGCATAATTTATTAACCATAACAGATATATTTCTCTTTCTATTACATATTTGATAGTAATCGATAACCTAATAGTGT
>PGFW01056174.1:8727-28742 GCA_003123925.1 Haematobia irritans | reverse complement strand
AAAAAAATCATACAAATTAGTGCTGTTACCGATTCCCATTTAACGGACAACCCTCTACTTTTCAATTTACAGAACAACAGACAAAAGGGAACCCTTCGCTCTCTGCGACCTGGATATTCGGACGTATCACCGTACCCTATATTAATTTCCTTCCCTTCGCTCACTCCGACCTCGATCATCCGGAGCTATCAGCGTACTTTTAGAGGTGCTGCACGTTAGTAAATTATTTTACTCACGCGCACGCACACTCACGACGGAAAAAATCTTACTTCACGCACAGCTCACGCATCGAAAAATTTAATCGAGCCGCTCCACGCTGTGTGACCGAACACTGCACGAATGAATTTATTCTTTTAAAAAATTCACGGCTCACGCACACTCACGCATATGAAAATTTACGCACGCAACACTCACGCACGAAAAATTTGGACGGCATCACGCTCACGCACAACTCACGAAAGGAAAATTTCTTGCTCACGCACGCTCACGCACGGAAAAATATCTCCGAGCCGCTCACACGTCACGCACACTGCACGAATGTTATTTATAAAAAATCACGCTCACGCACGACTCACGAAAGAAATTTTTGTCAATTCTTTGCTCACGCACATCTCACGCAGAAAAAACTTCAAGGCGCTCACGCACACTCACGAAGAACTTTATTTTCCAAGAACTCACGCACGCATAAAATTTGTTGCTTGACGTCACAGTCGCGAGTAGAAATTGTTACAAATGCACGAAAAAATTTCTGTGAGAATATTCACGGCACCATTCACGACTGTAGAAATTGACTAATTGACGTTGAAATAATAGTATATACCCAGCAAAAAACGTAGGCAACCACATCTCATAGAATTGGGATTACCAGAGGTAAAGCTGTCATCTACACGTTACATTACATTAAGGCTGAGTACGGTGACTTACTTGCTAATGACAAAAATAAATATTTCTCGGTAATTTTCGAATTGTTATTCTCAAATGTTAAGGCAGTTGGCTTAATAAAATAGAATTGAAAGGTTGAATACTTCTTAGTACGAATGAACTAAAATATTTTTCTATGCTAACTTAATGGAAATTAAAATACATATATAGCGATCGACTCAGAACTCACCTCCTGAGTTTGATCTAGCCCTCTGGTGTCCGTCCGTCCATGTATTTGTTGATTCCGCAGGATTCCGGCGCAATTATTTAACCGATTTGACATAAATTTGGTATGGGCCGCTTTATTGGCCCTCAAGGACGAACGCTATTGATTTACGATATAGCCTCCATATATATGTATTCTGTCGATTTTCGCATAAAGTGGGTCAGATGCCGCTCATTTACTAACCGATCCGGCCATTCAAAATTTGTCACAATGCTAATCCACTGACTTCAAAATATCATCCAAATGGTGTCCAGATTTGGATATAGCTGTGCATATATACTGTAGCGCCAATTTTTCATAAATTTTGCCCTTATAACCTGTATTTTAACCATTGTGGCCTCAGTCTCTATTACTTTATCTTACTCAAATTTAAGCCCACCAAACGGTAATCTCCTGTAATATCAATAAAACCTGCAACAGATATATTCCCAAATGGCGCATATTTACGATATAGTCTCGTATATATATTTTTTCGCCCCGTTTTGAAAAATTCCCCTTGTAACTTTATTTCTTACCATAGTAGCCTTATCTAATACCCGATCTTACTCTAATTAGCACTAAGGCCAACCCCTCTGTAGTATCAACCAATATACTGGATTATAGCTCCTCATATAAATGCATCGATCGATTCTTCCAAAATTTGACCATATATACTCTTATTTATTAACCTATCATTACTCAAATTTCAAATACAACATGTATTAAGCCGATCGATATTTAAGACTTCGTATGTAGTATTACATAAATCATTTACCCCATTTTCAGAAATTGAATTTATTACCCCACACTAATTGAGTGGCGATTAATCCAGTTTTTTAATAAAGCCGACTCAATATTAGTATCCATACTAAGCTCTGTAGGTTCCAGAATCAACTTATATGTTATATTCAGACATTCTGTTTCAGATTCCTTGATAAAAACCCCCATGTACCCAGCTAATGTTACTTAAATATGAAATGTTGCGTTTCCGCCCAAACCTATATCATTGATGCCCTACAAATAGATGTTCACTAATTTCAGGTAGGGGTTGATTTATGAGATATAATAATAGTCGCCCCGCCCGACTTTCTAGCGTTTACCCGTTAATTCGGAATTTTATTTAATCCTACCAATTTTTCTATGGTACACTTTTTCGACCAACTATTTTCTCACTTTCGATAGAAAAAAAAAAAAAAAAACAAAAGCCAATAATTTTTATATATAAGGTTTTATTTGTTTTAGGAACGGCCACTTATACTCGGCTTTTGGCACGCAAAACCAGCGCCTTCAACATACTTTTTTTAATCAGATTAAGTTTTAAATGAAAAATACAACAATCCGCTACATGTAGAAGGTTTAGTGTGACCAAAGTTTTGTGAGACGTGTGACCACGAATTGTTCTTTGAAGCGTGATTAAAATCGTGAGCGTGACTGCGCGACATCAGTGATGCGATTGACATCGTGAGGCGTGATTCATAATCGAGAAGCGTTGATTCAAGCTCAGTGAGCGTGCTTCAAATCGTTGAGCGTTGATACATCGTTGAGCGTGATTCAAATCCGTGAGGGTGATTAAAAATCGTTGAGCGTGATTTAAATCGTGCAGGCGTGCCCCCTCCACCCCCCCCCCACCCATGATTAAAAATATGTTTATACGTGATTCAAATCGTGAGCGTGATCTTTGTTTTCGTGAGTGTAATTATCAACACATTTATTACTCCACGCACATTTCACGATAGCAATTTTTTTCGTGACTCACACGCCTCTCACGCACGAAAACTGTTCAGCTTGATCACGCTCCACGCACGCTCACGAGATTGACTCCATCGTGACCACGGCCCTCACGCGCTGAGCACGAACAATTTCTAACTTTCCCTGAAAATTCTTGAAACTTTCCTTCAAGTGTGGGGGCACGAAGGTTGCCTCTTCCGTTCGTAACCTTCCCAATGCATTTTGTAAATTTTAAAGAAACTTTTAAGAATTTTTGGAGCTTTTATAGGGAGAATCCTCCTCCCCGACCAAATAGATCGAAAAGCTGATGTAACGTATCTTTTGTAAACGCTCCAGAAGAATGTCAAGCACAATTATAAGCCTAAAGGGCGGCCTTAAGGTATAAACTATTAATATCGCCTAGACCACTCCCAGTCCTCTGTAAAATTTTCAAGTAACCTCGGGTAAAGTTTAATTGTTCCTGTAGGGATGTCTCCGCGATGTAGCCCTTTTATTTTTGATGTAAAAAAATCAGGAACCTGATATAAATTTTCATAACCTCACCCACTTTTTTCCGTATAAATTTCAGTCGGAGGGAACTTAGTTTTGTTTCCAGCTATTACTTTCTAAAGAAAGTCGGCGCAAAGGCCGGTGTCACCCCCTCCCCGCCAAAATTGAAAAATAATATAGCGGGATTTTTGCTAGATACCAACCCCAACATTCAATTAATTCGCAGAACCTCAAACCGGGCCCTATTGTTCTCTGTAAATCTCAGGATAAGTGTTACGTCAGAATTTTAGTTTTCTTCACTTTACTGTTAAAAAAAGATCGAACAAAGGGGAGGGGGCCCCTCCGCACCCAAATATTCGAAATATTAAAAGTAGCGCGGATCTTTGTCTTAAAAGCAACCCCAACTTCAGTTAGAAATTCAAGCAAAATCGGTCAACTTTGGTCCAATTTTCAAAAACAGTCGACAAAGGGGAGGTCCCCCTCCGCCGACCAGGTGTCAGAAAAATGACCGCGGGGCCGGGGGTCACCCTATTTTCACACGACTGAACGCCCCCATGTACGATCTCTGCAAAGCTTTCAAGTAAATCGCGGTTCAGGCCGTTTTCGCGAGCCAAACTCGGAAACATCAACAAACAAACAAACAAACACAAACAAATAAACAAACATAATCTTGAATTTTATATATATTATGATAGATAGATAGATAGATAGAGCTCTTATTTTCGAGGATATGTTGAGGTAGAAGGATACCTTTCCCTCGGACCAAACCCACCACTTATAAATCACGAAGAAATTATAGAGATTGTCCAACTACTTGAATACAGAACATATTTTAAAAATTTTGAGAAAGAGGTACACCCTGCTTCCCCCGACATTTTTTTAATGACGAACCGTTTTACATATGCATAACCCGCCGTTATTGTGCCTACCTATTAACGCAAAAAGCAGGTAGTCGATCTTGTTTCGAAAGAACTTCCACAATCTTTTCGAATTTGTTTTTCAGCACGAAGCGATATGGTTACTAATGTTAAGAAATCTGTTCCTACAAAATTACGCTTCGGAAGGCGCAGTGAAGCGGGCCGGGCGGTTACGCTAGTTTTCTATAAAAATGAATTTTGACAAAAATATTTTATTAGAAATGGATTTTGATAAAAACTTTCTATAGATAGAAATCTTAAAATATAGCAATACATTTTGAAAAAAATTGTGACAAAATTTTCTATAGAAAAAAATTTTTGACCGAAAGGTTGTCTTAAAAATAAAATTTTGCCCCAAAATTTTCTATAGAAATGCGAGTTTTGATAAAACTTCTATAGCGAATAAAATTTAGACAAAATTTTCTACAGAAATAAAATTAGACAAAATTTTCTATTTGAAATTAAAATGTTGATAAATATTTCCTATAGGGCAATTAGTATAATTTGCTCAAAAAATTTCTATTGAAAAAATTGAAATCTTGAACAAAATCTTCTAAAAAATGAAATTTGAACAAAATATTCTATAGAAATAAAATATTAAAATAAAATTTTTTATAGCAATAAAAATTTTTGAAAAAATGTTCTAAAGAAATAAAATTGTGACCAAAGTTCTTCAAAAATAAAATTTTGACAAAATTTTCGATAGAAATAAAATGTTGATACAATTTTTATAGAAATGAAATTTTAACAAAATCTTATATAAAAATTGAAATTTTGACCAAAATCTTCTCTAGAATAAAACTATATATAAATTTTTTAAGAAATAAAAAATTTAACAAAAATTTTGACAAAAATTCTAGTAGGAAATAAATTTGACACAATTTTTCTATAGAAAAGAAAGTTTTTGACAAATTCTCTTTCTACCTACAAATAAAATTTAGACAAAATTTCTATAGTAAATTAAAATTAAGACTGAAATTCTTCTATTGTAAATAAAACTTAGACTAAATTTTTATTAGCAATACGCATCTTTGCAAACATTCTATAGAATCAAATTTTGATAACATTTTCTGTGTGCCAAGTAAAATTTTGGACAAATTTTCTATTGAAATAAAATTTAACAAAATTTTCTATAGAAAATTAGAAAATTTTTGAAAAATTTCTCTGCCTGTAACGTGTGTTTTTATTTTATTTACTCATGTTGAGAATAACCCTTAACTGTAACAAAGTATATACAGTAGTAAGTTCGGCCGGACGAATCTTAAATACCCATCACCATGAATCAGACATATAATAGTTTTCCGTTGAAAATTTCAGGGGGGTTTGCGACAGATTATTTTTCCCAAGCAGCATCAGTGCGCTTTCTATACCCTCATATAAGTGGAAATCACGGTCTATTTAGAGGCCTTACCAAATGCGACTCATTAAACTAAATCATGAACACTTTGTTATGAGTCTAAAATACCAGTACTATTTTTAATTTGCTGCGCACATTCGCATAGAAAACTACCTAATTCGAAAGCAGTTAAATTACCATTAACATGATACTCCCGCCCGTTCGACGCGGCTATACCAAAAACACCCCCTCCCCTTTTGGAAGGATACACACAGCTATTCAGGCCACATTTAATTGTAGTTCTAGAATCTAGACCCCAAATCGGAGGGCCGGTTTAATAAGCGGGGCTATAATCATAAACTTACGATACTCAATATATTCGGGCACAAGCTCTTTTATGATCCTTAGATACTCTAGATTTCCAATTTTCAGGCAAATTGGCGGCTAAAAAAATAAAATACCCGGATTCAAGCATCCCGCCAAGGAAATAAAATTCGGCGGAGATCTGGTCTAATATGGGGGCTATATCAAAACATAGACGATACTCCACATGTTTCGGCACACCTCTTTAAGGTCCTTAGAATACTGCATAGCATTTCCGATTTGAGCAAATTGGTGGTTAAAAATACGGCTATTCTAGGAAGACCAGAATAAAAATCGGGAGATCGGGTCTATATGGGGCTATATCAAAAAAACATGGCACGATAGGCACCATTTTCGGGAAACTTTTTGATCGCGTCCTAAAATACTCTAGATTTCCAATTTCATGCAGAAATAGGATAAAAACTTCGGTTCCAGAAGCCCAAGAGAGTAAAATCGCGGAAATCCGGGTCTATTGCATTGGTGGGCTTTTTCCGCACCCCTCTTTATGGTCCGAAAAATACCTCTAGATTTCCAATTTCAGACAAATTGTGATTAAAAACTACGGTTTTTATAAAGCCCAAGACCCCAAATTGCGGAAGTCGTTTTATATGGGGACCATACCAAAACGATGGACCCGATTACTCCCAATTTTTGGCACACGTATTTGTGGTCCTACCAATACTTCTAGCATTTCCAATTTCACGGTAGAATTGAACAAAACTGCGCGTTTCTATAAGCCCAAGAAGTAAAAATCGTGGAGATCGCGTCTATTGGCGGGCTATACCAACACATGGACCGATACTCACCATTTTTTGGCACACCTCTTTATGGTCATAAAATACCTCTTGATTTCAAATTTCCATGCAAATTGGATAAAAAGTTCCACGATTATCTATTAAGCCCAAAGACCCCAAATCGGGAGAGGTCGCGTTTATATGGGGACTATTTATCAAAACCTGCGACCGATATAGCCCATCTTCGAACTTGACCTGCTGACAGCCAAAAGAACGAGTTTGGCAAAATTTGCAGAACGATTGCCTTCATTATTGAAGACTGCTCAGCGGATTACACAAGGACAAGCAGACAGACGGACAGACGGACATCGTTATATCGTCTTAGAATTTACTCCCTGATCAAGATTATATCATATCTTTATATAGTTCCGGAAATTGATATTTGAACGGTGTACAAACGGAATGACAAACATTAATTATACCCCGTCACCATTCTATGGTAGCGTTGGGTATAAAAATGGCACAATATAGCCATTTTCGAACTTTGACCTTGCCTGCACAACTGCAAAAATCTCTGCCCAAATTTCAGGACGATATAGCCATTATTGAAGGCTTTTGGCGTCGATATACCAACAGTCAGACAGACGGGACAGACGGACCATGCTTATATCATCTATAGAATTTCTCCCTGCTATCAAGAATACTATAAACTTATATAGTCGGAAATCGATATTATCGATATGTTACAAACGGAATGAAACACTTATTATACCCCCAGTCACCGATTCTATTAGTGGTCGGGTATAGAAATGACAGCTTTCTATACCAAACGATTAATAGCCTCCAGAATTTAAGAAATATTATATTGTGCAGTCTATTTTGAATATTTTATTGTCTTTGTGTTATTCATTTAAAACCACTTCCCATTGGTGAAATAGAATCCTGAGAGTGAAGCATTTAACAAATGACACACCCAATTTGCACAAAATTAGTTGCTCTCGACATTCGTTAATTTTGTGGTGATACTTCCTCCTTAATGAAAGGTGACATTTGACCTGACACGTTGGCATGGTCTGTGATGCCATTAACCTTCCTTAGTCTTCCAAGGAGAAGACAGAAAGGATATGTATATATTTTTCGCCTTTTATTGTAGAACATTTGTATACACATGAAAATTAGAACAACATGAACGATGAAGAATAATGGAAAGGAGACATTTTTATTTGGAATGGGGACAGGGTTTAGAGGATTTTTTTTTTTAGATATAGGAAATAAACCATGAATTTTAATTTTTTTTTTTTTTTCAATAAGAATATTCTCTCTTTCTCTTGATTTTCTCTATTTCTGAAAGTTGTTTGATTCACTCTATCCAATAATGTTCTTTGTTTCATTTTCAGTAGTTTTGTAGCCCAACATTCTTTACCATCGACATTAAAAGGAGAAATAATATGCCGACATTACTAAAACCGACATACGTCACTTACCGATTGTTTGCTTGGCCAATAAACGAAATTTTCTAAAATAACATTTGCGCGACGTCATTTTTACTGCGGTAGTGTCTCGATAAAATATATTATACCAAAAAGTCCATTCCAAATCTGATCCGCGCGAATGGAGAAAAAATTTCCAGTTTCTCTGTTTATAGGGTCATTCTCCATGGAATCTCATGAAATTGAAGTAAAATTTAAGCTGATGGCCTTAGCAGCTCAATGCTTACTTTCATTTTTCTTTTTTATTATACATTTAACTGTATTTGAATTTAAAATAAAACAATAAATAAATAAAATAAATAATTGCGAAGTAAAATTGTTTCCAGAATATTTAGTTCATTTTCGTATCTTCAACGAAAATCAACTACTCGAAATGGAAATTTACAAATTTCTAAATAGCAAATCAGTTTTAGTTTCATGGCCTGACAAATACGATGGAAATTTCTTTAAAAAATTCTTAACTCGGTATTTAAAAATTCGTTCTTGCCATGCTATAAAACTACTGTGAAATGTAAAGTATTTTCTAAATAATAAGTGCAACTTTACTTATAGATTTTTTTTTATGAGAAAATATTTTTCTTACGAAAAATGAAACTATGAAAGTGGGCATAGCAATTTCTTACTGACAATTCCTATAGTTAATAATTGCTTGCGTAAAAAATTTACCCAATGAAACTATGTTTAGTTCATATTGTAATTAAATTTATTAAGAAATTTTCGCTCAAAACATGGTAGATAACATTTCATGAATAATTTGCAAATTGTAAACCGTTAAAGGTTCATCGTTCATAACATTGGTTAGGTGCTTTACGAATATTGATTCTTTAGAGTAATTGTCAGCAGATTTGCAATGAACTAATGCATTAGTACAAAGAGATCTTTATCGGATAGTGCGAATGATGATTAATGTTAAAGGATGATGTTACTTAGCAGGTTTTGTTGCGCTATTCACGATAGAGCGTGCGGTTGTTTTTATTTTTGTTCATTTTAGGGTTTGTGTTTGTGTGTTTGTTATTCAGTGGATTGGTTTATTTGCGCTGGATGAGGTGTTGTTTTCAATAAAACGCACATGTGTTTTTTGTTGTTGTAGGAATGCTTTTGGCCTTTTTTGCTTGGTTTTGTGTGGCATGCTTCAGTTGTATAGTTGGCGTTTGGCGTGGGCTGTTGCATCTTTTAATAAGCAACAAGGGAATATAAAGGCATTGGAATATTTTGGAAATTTTGAGACATATATTTGGTGTTTTTTTATTAAACCTTTTAAATGCAAAGTTATTAATAGTTTTTATTCGGTATTTTAGAGAAAAGTTCATTAAGAATATTTAGGAAAATAGTTTTGAAATTGAAAGTGTATTCGACATTTTTTATTATTCAATTGTAATAAGTTAATATTCAATTTCAGAAGAATTTGGAAAATTTTTGTTATACAGTTTAGTCATAATTGGTAGAGTATTGTTTTTTTTAATATGCGCCTTTCTTTTAAAAATAATATTTTTATATGTATATTAGTTGTTAATTAATTTTTTGGGCTGGAACCAGTTTAATGTATCTTTCTTTGTTGTAAAGCAATATTAATTTCAGAACAACTCCAGATGGGGTTCGGCAACAAATTTAAAAAAATAGCAGAATGGTAGTCTTTCCTTTTAAAATTTGGACTTTCTTTCAACTAGAATATCATACGTTTTTATACTTTTTATCATCAAAAATTACACTGTTTTTAATACCTTATTTATAAGGCATTTACTTTAAGTCAATTTTTTTTGGGAACCAATGTAATATTTTAATGGAAAAGAACAAATATTTAATTTCAGAATAACCCTTAAAAATTTGAAAAAAAAAATATACTCCTTTGTAATTAATAGGTGAATGGTCGTAAGGATTCTTAACTTTCTTTTAACCAGAATATTTGTTTTTTATGCATAATATTATTTTATTCATTAGACTTTTGGAAATAATTTTAATAATTTAATTTTATTTATGTAAGAAAAATAAAATAAATTTAATTTCAGAAATAGCCCAAAATACATTTGGATAATTTTTTATATTTTCCCCTCAGCGTATCAATTTAATAGAGAAGGGTAGTTTTATAATTAAAACTTTGGCTTTACTTTCAACTTGAATATTTATTTTATTATATCCTTCACATCGATTAACAACACAGTTTTACGAATACTTCATTATGTCTTCTAATTGTTTCAGGCTACATAATTATTATGAAAGATACGTTTTCAAATAAAAGTTGAATCCTTACACCATATTGATAAAATGCCCCCCACAAATATGGGTTAAGTTACAAGCTTACAAATAAAGATTAAAAAAATTATATTTTATTACATGGTGTTAAATTTTTAAACAATTTCCATTTATTGCTTTCCATTTTTTCCAGCAAGATATGTGAAAAATTTTACCTTACGATGAATAAAAAAACGGATTACGTCAAAAATGTCCAAACAGCGAAGTTCAATGAATACTTTCTTGTTCCTCGCTGGTCATATTTGTTAGTCACAACAAAACATTGTATGAAGAACTTTCGATCATAAGTTATTTATCAATAAATACTTTTGTCTTAAAGAAAGTTTTAATTTAATGCGTCATGAAAATTTTCCATAATAGGTAAAACGGCTTTGTTGTTCCTTTAATTATTTTAATTTTCTCTGAACTGTGGAATGCATTTTGATTTAAAATAAAAAAGTTTCCCTAAAAAAATAAAGCAAGTAAACCAAATAATAGCTGACTCTTAACTCTGGTAGGGGTAATATAAATCTTCTATTGTTTGTAAAAATGAACTAAAATTACAATTGCTTATAGATGAACTACAATTTAAGAGAATTATAAACTAGACAAGCTTGAAAACAAGGTAATATAGGGCCGTAAGTTTCGGCTCAGCCGAATCTTATGTACCCGTCCACCATGGCATTGCCGTAGAAACTTCTACTAAAGGCTGTCAACCACATATCGATTATTACTTGGGTTGCGATAACACTTGCGATGGCCAAGGTATCGTAAAACTTTTTAAACCACTGTCTTCTAAATTGTAAGTCCTAGCCCATAGGGGGTATGATATTAAACAAAAAAAGGCAGATTAAATACGTTATAATCTATTTGACAAAAATTTTCTATAGAAATAAAATTTGACCAAAATATATCTATAAAATAAAAAACTTGACAAATTTTCTATAGAAATTACAAATGGTTTGACAAAATTATTCCTTATGGCAAGTAAAATGTTTGGACAAAATTTTCGTATAGCCAATACAATTTTGACAAAAATTTTCTATTAGAAATAAAATGTTTGACAAAATTTTGTATTACGAAATAACAATTCTTGACAAAATTTTGTATAGAAATAAAATGTTGTACAAAATTTCTACAAGAACATATTTTTTTTACAAAATTTTCTATTAGAAATAAAAATTTTTGACAAACATTTCTATAGAAATAAACTTTTGACAACAACTTTCTATAGAAAATGAAATTTTAACAAAACTTTCGGTATAGTAATAAAAACTTTACAAAATTTTCTATGGGAAATAAAGTTTTTGGTAAGATTACAAATTTTCTATAGATAATAAAATTTTTGACAAAATTTTTCTATGGAAATCGTAAACTTTTGACAAAACATTTGTATAGAAATAAACTTTTTGACAAAAACTTTACTATAAGAAATGAAATTTCTGACAAAACTTTCTATTAGTGAATTAAAATTTGACACAAATTTTCGTATTGGAAATAAAAGTTTTGCGTTAGATCTATTTTGCCGATATTGACCAATATTTCTGTTGTAATAAGTCATCGGCTATATATAAACTAAATGACCGATATGGCACCAATTTACATGGCTGTTACAGGCCATATTAATGAGAAAAATGTACCGAATTTCAACCGTATCGTGATGACTTTTGCTCCTCCAAGACGGTTCCGCGACGCAAGATCTGCGGGACGTTTATAATGGCGAACTACTATATAATTATGCGAACGTCGATATGGCGACCAATTTTTGCGAATTGGTTGTTAGAGACCATATACTAACACACCATGATACCAAATTATCAACTGGATCGGTATGCAATTTTGCTCTTCCAAGAGGCATCCGGAGGTCAAATACTGGCGATCGTTTATATAGCGGGCATATACATATAATTCATGACCGATTAATGGACCAATTTTATGCATGGTTGTTAAACCGTATACTAAGACCGATGTACTAAATGTTTCAACCGGATCCGGATGAATTTTGCTCCTCCAAGCAGGCCTCGGTGGTCAAATCTGGGGATCGCCGTTTATATGGGAGCTATATATACATTATGCGACCGATATGGACAAGATTTTCATGCGTAGTTAGAGGCCGTATACTAAACATCAGGTACCAAATTTCAACCGGATCGGATGAATTTTGCCCCTCCAAACAGTCTCCGGAGGTCAAATCTGGCGCGGATCGCGTTTATATGGGGGCTATATATAATCTTTATGGACCCGATATTTACCAATTTTTCATGGTTGTTAGAGACCACTCATACTTACATCATGGCTAGCAAAATTGTCACATCGCGGATCGGTATGAATTTCGACCCTCTCAAGAGGCTCGGAAGTCAAATTCTGCGGGATCGGTTTATATGGGGCTATTATATAATATATGCGACGATATGGACCAATTTTTGCATGGTTGTTAGAGGACCTTATACTAAGACCACGCTACCAAATTTCAACCGGCATCGGCATGAATTTTGCTGCTCCGGGAGGCTCCCCACAGCCAAATTGGGATCCGCCGTTTATATGGCGGTGGCTATACGTAAACGTGGTCCGAGTATGGGCCCTATTTTCAATACCATCCGACCTTACATCAATAACAACTACTTGTGCCAAGCTTTCAAGTCGATAGCTTCGTTTCGTTCGGAAGTGTAGGCGTGATTTCACAAGACGGACGGCACAGGCCGGACAGACGACAGGACGGGACAGACGGCACGGACGACGACATGCTTAGATCGACTCAGGGCAATTTCAGCACACGACCAGGAATATATATTTTTATGGGGTCTTAGAGCATATTTCGATGTGTTCAGCAAACGGAATGACAACAGTTAATATACCCCCATCTGATGGTGGAGCGATATAAAAGCCTTAAGGGGCTAAATTCATGGTCAATATTACTACATTTTAGTTTCATTTTGCCAATGCGAAAAAGGGTTCACTGTTTTTTCAGTCGTAGTTATGATGATATCTCCTCCTTATATGTCGAAGGCGCAAAATCAAATTATACATGTAAAGAAGCTTGATGCTGCTCTATTTGGTAGAACTAACTGGTGTGGTGTACTATTGAGCTGCTGCAACCAGCTGAAGTCTTCACAGAAGGCTTATGTACCAAACTCCAATGATGTGTCTGACCAGAATATTTGGAAAGGCACTAAACGGTGACCTCTGAGTTGTGCAGCTCGCATAACGATCGCGCCATTTTTCAAATTCAATTTTCGGAAACATTCAAATGGGTAAGGTTGAACCCTGTTTTCCATATAAACTGCAGATATTGCTTCTTCTCATTACACTTGTTCCAATCAATACATAAGAACCTAGCCTGATCAGAATTCTCGTTCATATGAGGAAGGCCAAAATGGTGGTCGATTGTGTGACTTCGCGTAGCTTAGCCAACATAGCCGGAAAAGATAAGAAAACAAGTTATTATACAGCTACGTAAGTTCGCCGGAGCAGAATCTTAAAATACCCACCACCATCATTGAAAACTCGTATCGTCGGTGCGCGTATCTGATAATTATATGTAGGGGTTTGATGACAGATATTCTCCCAAGCAGTATCAATTCAACCATTACACTTCCCGAAGATAAATTTAAAGATTTGTACCTATTGAAGACTAGATTTAGATTCCTGGAATAAGAAACCAATTTGTTTGAATTATTAGAGAAATTTCGTGTAAAGGATGGAAAAAGCCTTGATTTGAAAATCTTAAAATCCATTAGATTTTATACCGCCATTATTTACAATCGATAAACGGAGGAGTAAAATCGGAATTTTACTTTTATTTCAAGCAATTTGATAATCTAGTACTCCTTTTATACCTCCAGAAAAAGTGAAATCGGTCGCTGTCGATCAATGTCGTTACATAATGCGGCCGGTACGGAATAAATGCGATACAAATTTCTTTGAGGGTCTTGAAAAATACCAGCCATATTTACACTTTTCAGGCAAAATGGATAACAAAATCGCGATAAAAACTACATACTCTATCAGCCTAAAGAAGTAAAATCCGGGAGCGTAGTCTATAGGGGCTATACCAAAACATGGCACCAAACTTTAATTTTTCGACAAAACCCCTTAATGTTTCTCAAACTACCGTCTAGAATTACTGCAATTTCAGACAATTGTGTAAAAACTACGAAATCCAAAATCAGGCGGAATCAGTCTCTTCATAAGGGGCTCTATACCAAAACTTGGACCGATACGGGACCATTTTCGACACACCTCTTTATGCGTGCCCTAATAATACCTCTAGATTCTCTAATTTCTGGCAAATTGGATAAAAACTACGGATTCTATAAGTTCCAAGGAATTACATATAAAAGAGATTCGGTCTATATGGGCGGCTACAACGACACATGGCCGTACAACCCATTTTCTGTACACCTATGTAGTCCTAAAATACCCATCTCGAATTTCCAATTTTAGCAATCGAATAAAAAACACAGTCTAGAAGCTCAAGACCCCAAATCGGCGGGATCGGTTTTATATGGAGATATTATCAAAAACTTGACCGATACTGCCCATTTTCGACACACCTATTTGTATTTGTCTTAAGAATCACCTCTAGACTTTAAATTCTCAAGCAATCGAATTAGAAAATACAGATATCTAGACCGCCCAAAAAAATAAATCAGCGAGATCAAGGCCTATCATGGGGGCTATACGGAAACCGATACGAAAACCCATTTCGACCACACCCCTGTTTATGCGTCCAAACACTCTAGATTTCCAATTCAAGCAAATCGGGTTTTGTAAATACAGTTTCTAGACGTCAAGAAGTTAAAATCGGGAGGTCAGTCTAGATGAAGTCTATACAAAACATATGCGACCGATACACGCCCACTTTCTTCACACCATTTTACGCGTCCATAAAAATATCTCAAAATTCCAATTTCAGCGCCAAATTGCGATTAAAAAATACAGCTTCAGGACGCCAAGCAAGCAAAATCCGGAAATCTCGGTCTATATAGGGGCTATTACCAAAAAACATGGACGATTTAGCACACTCTTTGATGTTCCTAAAAACACTTTTTAGATTTCCAATTTCAGGCAAATTGGACAAAACTCATTTGTCAAATTTTTATTTACTATAGAAAATTTTTGCCAAAATTTTTATTTCTATAGAAAATTTGTTGCCATATGTTTATTTCTGTAAGAAAATTTTCTCAAATTGTATATAATTTTATTTGCTATAGAATTTTTTTTATAGAAATATTTCTTTGAAAAAATTTCATTTGCTATACTAAATTTTTTCAACAATTTTTATTACTTATTAGAACTATTTTGTCCAAAATTCTTGCTTTCTAGTTTCTATAGAAAAAATTCATCCAAAATTTTATTTCTATAGAATATTTTACTATTCTACTACTATAGAACATTTTGCCAAAATTTCTATTTGTATAGAAGAATTTTGCCAAAAAAAAATTTTATTTTCTATAGGAAAATTTTTTAAACATTTTATTTCTATAGAAAAAATTGTCCAAAATTTCTATTTCCTATAGCAAAAATTCCCCAAAATTTTATTTCTCAGTAGAATATTTTTCTCAAAATTTTATTTTGTAAGGGCCGATGTTGAATACTGAACCACACCTAACACGCCCCCAAGTTTTTTTTTTTGCCGGAATTTTATTTGACATATTCTCTATTCTCAGACTTACTCAATTTGAACCATGACCGAGCATACACAATCCAACAAACTTGTTTAAAGTTATCCAACTTATTATAAAAATGTGGCTCTCAAATCAAAATGGCATATAGTGCACTTCGTGATTTTTTTGCGTCAATTTGATCGTCCAAATGTGCATACAATCCCAACAAAATCGTAAAAATTCCAGCAAACCGGGTCTGTAGAAGATGTTGAAGAACACCGAGTACATTGCTCGTACAGCTCTTACTGCCAGGAAAAAATATTGCTGCCTGCTTCGCGCATAGTGTGACTGAAGAGGCCGTCCACTTCAACTCGTCGTCCGTTGCCTCAACAATTGCCACCTCTCACGCTCCGTCGTTAAATGAACAATTATGCATAAAGGACTTGTCATTTTACACGCTATACAAGGTGCAGTTGGCCTCAAGAACTAAAAGCCTCCTTGGCACCATTTCCAAACGTCGGTGAATGGGCAGAATAGGTTTCCAAGAAATGGCCAAGTATTCGAAGAAAATCATCTTCAGTGGATAAGGCATATTTTTCCACCTCAGTGGATACCGTCAATAAACAGAATTGCCGCATTTGGCGAATGAGAATCCAAGGAGTGGATGTCGAAAACCAATGCACCACAAAAGAGTAACTGTTTGGTGCGGTTTTAGGGCTGGCGGAATCATCGCGAGCCCATATTTTTTCATAAATGAGGCCGTCAGGCAGTTACTGCTGATTGCGTGTATCGCTATCGTGAGAATGAATAAGGAAGTCTTTTTTATGGCCGCCGAATCGCCAAAGATATGGATTGATTTGGACGATATGTGGTTCTTCAGCATGACGGTGCCCACTTGCCCACACAGCTAACGATAAACAATGCTCTTTTGCGCAACAAATTCAGATGGCCGTGTTACATCTCAGTTAATGGCCGATGTCTATGCGCCACCAAAAGAATCTATGTGATTTGACAGCCGTTCGCCGACTTTTTCTATGGGGGTTATTTGAAAGAAAATGTGTACATTCGTATAGCCAGCAACCAATTCCAAGACCTGAAAGGATTGAGATATACTCGGCCCACATTAATCGGGCATTTATGCCTTCAGCGTCATTCGAAAATTTGGGACCCATCGGCATAAAGGGTGTGCCACCGAAGGTCCGCGGCGCCCATTTGGCGATATTTTGTTTTCATACATAATTGCGATAATACCAATATATCATAATAAATAACAATTCAAATAATTTCCTAAAAAATCAGTTCTTGCTTTTATTTTCAAATCCAAATATCGGCCTTTTGGAAATGTAACCACCCTTATAGAAGAATTTCTTAAAATTTTATTTCTACTAGAAAATTTGGTAAAAATTTTGTTTCATCTCGTGTTTTTTGTTGACTTCGGCAAAAGAAACGAGAGCATGTTGTGTACAAAAAATTTATTTTAGGCAAAAGACGACTATCCGAAAAACCTTTTTTCGGACCGTTCAAAAATGTAATTTCAACTTTGGTGTTAAATGTGAATTACGCCGGATCTTTTATACCCCTGCCGCCATCACTCGTGGAACAGGCGGTACTTATAAGTTAGCTGCACATGTTGTTAAACACCCAGAAGCCAGCACGCAGCATAGACACATGGTGTCTTTGCAAATAATGCTCGCGTGGTGGTCCCTGACGTCGATTATAACATGCTTCCGTCTGTCCGTCCCTGCAGTCCGTCGTCTGCTCTGTGAACACATTTTTTGTGATCAAAGTCTAGGTCTCGAATTTCCTTCAAATCGCTTCAAATTTGCACCGTTTCCTAAATTTGGTCAGATAGTGTAGAACAACCCTGATTGCATTTTGGGAAGAAAAGTCGGTTCAGATTTAGATATAGCTCCCCATATGATATCTTTCGGCCGCATATGGACTAACTATGTCCTAAAAAGCCGAGCTTTTGAGCCCAATTTGGTCCTGAAATTTTGCAACAGATGGAGTAGGTGAATTAGCCATTGTAACATGCGTGTCCCAAATTTTGGTTCGAAATCGTATTCAGATTGTAGATATAGCTCCCACTATATATCTTTCGCCCGATTTGCCACTTATGATGCGACCAACGAAGCCAGAGTTTTATCCCGATTAGCTTGAAATTTTGCACAAGGAGTACAAATTAGCTAGTATATTTACTGTGTGCAAATATGATTCAAGGTTCAGATTTAGATATAGGCTTCCATATATATTTTTTCGCCCGATTACTGGACTTTATATGGCCTCCAGAAGCCAGGAGTTTTGGCCCAATTTGGTTGAAAATTTTGCCACTATGGAGTTACAAGTTAGTAAATATATTCATGTGTAGCCAAAATTTGAATAAATCGGTTCAGATTTAGAATAAGCCTCCCAGTATATATGTTTTTCTTCGGAATTTCGACAAAAATTGTCAACAAATACCAACATTTCCTTGTGAAAATCGCCACTGCTTAGTCGCAAAAGTTGTAAAAAATGACTCTAATTTTGCCTAAACCTTTCTAAAGTACATATATATCGAGCTATAAATCATAAATAAACTTTTGCGGAAAGAGTTACCTTAAAATTGCTTCAGATTAATGTTTCCCATATTTTTACTAACATTGTGTTCCACCTAGTGATTAGCCGACTTAACATTTTGAAGTCTATGGATTTCTGTAGAAGTCTTATCAAATTCTGTCCAGAATGAGTTGGTATCTTAAATGTATTATTTGGACAAACCCTTATATATAGACCCCGAACATATTTGCACGGTATGTGAATATGGTATAAACGAAAATTACGATCTACAATAGTGTCGCTGCGAGGGTTATAATATAGTCGGACCCCGCCCGACTTTAGACTTTCGCTTACTGTTTTCTTTTTTTTTTTTTTTGATACATTGCTGTTGCACATTTCTCTGCCGTGTAAGTTCGTTGCAACTATCCTATATTTCTAAAAAATTTTTTCCAAATTTTTTCTATGCGACATTTTTTGCAAATTTTTTTTTATTTTATGACATTTTTTAAGTTTAATTTTTATCGAAACATTTCTCAAAATTTTATTTTCTATAGAAGATATTAAGATTCTGATGGTAAAAAATTCTACAATTTTTTTTAAATTTTATTTCTATAGAAACTTGAAGTACCTCTTGGTTGAAAACGAATATTTGGCCAAATCTACAAATCTGCCAAACAGTAAAAAATCTTCCCTTTTTGGTAGAATCCTATGAACTGTGGATCATAATTGTTGGAATATTGCGCCTGGGACATTTTGGTGTGTACGGGTGGCACTAGAAAATACCGAAGTGTCGACCATATGAAGAAGGCACTTCTTCAGGGATATATCCAAATACCGCAGAGCCACTGGTGGTGGCTTGGACGACCGTTTGGATGCCAATTCTACAAATCTCAGCTGATTCTCAAATTTGATTTTATTTCCGAAATTTCTTCTTTTTGAGCAATAAAAATTAAAAAATATAATTGAAAAAAAATGTAGCTCTTTACATCGTTGCATTCCTGTAAGTTAAAATATCAACATGTTGGCAAAAACTAGTCTTTGAGTTTGCTCCAGTTTATAGCGAGCTAAAATTGCTATTCATCTTTAGTCAAAAATTGCTGGGAATGTCTCTATTGTCAAATTTTATTTTGTCATCTTACTGTGAGGGCGACGAAGGAGGTCACAGAAAATTGCAAAAAGTCATGCCGCCATGAGCCTGGCAAAAATCTCAGGATGCAATAAGGCTTGGCAACTTTGTTGTCACCACAAACTTGCCATGTCTAAGACTTCATTTTGCCCCAAAAAGGAAAAGAGCATTCGATAAAGTGTTAGAAATCACTGCATTACCATGCACTCTTAAAACTCCAACAGCAATTGAGGCAGGCAAAATGTAATAA
The DNA here is from genome assembly GCA_003123925.1 of Haematobia irritans. Taxonomy (NCBI): domain Eukaryota; kingdom Metazoa; phylum Arthropoda; class Insecta; order Diptera; family Muscidae; genus Haematobia; species Haematobia irritans. The sequence goes on along the minus strand of PGFW01056174.1, from coordinate 8,813 downwards.
CACAAAAAAAAAAAGGCAAAAACAACTAGAGGAAAATAAATTCCCCAAGAAAGAAATAATCATTTTATACTCCCAGTCAGCTACCA